>JAKCPI010031321.1:0-202964 GCA_023213315.1 Euborellia annulipes
CCTTTTAATTTCAGCGAGATGAAGTGTATGTGATGTTTTATTCTCACTAATAGAATCGCAATGGAAGAGAAGCAGAGAGATGAATTCAATCGACTGGCTTCTAGCTCGACCTGGATGCAAATGAAAGACTTGCTTTCTTGTTTTTAAAAATAATTTCCTGTTTCTTTAATAATTATGATGATGAATATGGATGATTTTTTACCTTCTGAAACAAAGAAATAATTATTTATTATATTTTATCTTCTTCTATCATCATAGTTTAAATATTCAATAAAGATTATTTTGTTAAATAATTGTTTTATTTATCCCCTAATCCTTTCCCAAATATCCTTTTTAACTACAAGATCTTATAAGATATACACAATAATATATTGTTACAAAGTATATAAAAAAAAAAAAAAAAAAAAAAAAAAAAAACTACACGGCTGCCCAATTTCAAAAAACGAAAATCTATAAATAACAAGGGATAATAACACAAAATTATTTAGAAAAATTTGTCATTTCTTCTTGGATTTTTAGACCATCTTTCTTACTAATAATGTTGGAAAAATAAAGTGATTCAAATGCTCACCAAATAGGAACTCTAAATAACGTTGAGTTCATACGGCTGCATCAACACCAGGAAGCATCTGGTAAGGAATTCTGAAATTAAATATAGAAAAAATTAACCTCTATATTATAAGCAGGGATGGGCGTTAATCAGTTACATGTATTTGAAATACAAGATACGAATTACAATATTAATTGGTATTTTGTATCTCGTTACAGCAAAGGCAAAATAATTGCTATCTTGTATTTCGTTACATTTTTAAGTAATTGGTATCTGAAATTCGAGATACCAAATACTTTTTTTTTTTTTTTTGAATTTGCCGCCGTTTAAAAAGTCTTGCAGAGGGAGCTGAAATCTTTTTAATTTATTTAATATTACTGTATGTAATCGTCGTGTGGGTTCTTTGCTCTGAATCTTAGTAAAAACCGTAAAAACCAGTAAATAGAATGATAGAAGCCAATCAAACCGGCAAATTCTTTGTTAAAAAACGTTTGCTTTCTTCTTTCAACAAGCTCTCAACGACTAAATTATTCATGGTAAGACCCATTTTATTATCATTTCAATTATATATGAAAAATTTACATATATAATCCAATATAAATATTTTTAAAAATTTATTATTTCTTTTCAGTTCATTGCAGGCGGACATTTTTTATAAAAAATTTATTAAATTATAATTTTGTTTCAAGTTGTTAATAAAACTAATACTTAATATTACATCTAATTTGATTTTTCTTTATATATTTTGTTCAAGGTAAGAACTATTTTATAATATCAATTCATTTATTTATTTAATAAACTTTTTACAAACTTTTTAATCTATATATATAAAAATGAAATGGGAAAAATGTATGCAGGGATGGGCAAGTTACTCGATTAGAATAAAGCGTTGGGTTTAAAAAAAAAAAAAAAAAAAAATTGAGTAACGAGATACAAAATACAAATTACTTCAGATTTTTGTAACGAAATACAAGATACCAATTATTTACGGGTTTGTGTAACGAGATACAAGATACCAATTACGTATTTCAAATACATTGAAAATACCAATTACAAACAAATTTTTCCTTGATTTTAAAATTCTTTTTGGTGGGGTAATTCTGGAACCCTAAATAAATTTAGTTTAGGAAAGTGGCAGCTAAACTTATATTGGAAACAGTGTTGGGCAAATTAAGCATATTTTGATTTGTCTACTTCATGACGTAGACAAATGCGTAGACAAAGTAGACAATGTAGACAAATGGCTCAGCGCTTGTTTTCATTGGCTCTCATCTCACATCAGTGATCTGTCATTTCTAGAAACAGCCTAGAAATTCATATACATAAAAATGTCTAAACGCGAAAGACCAATAAACAGACATTTTAATGAATTAAAATTTGAATTATGTTGCAGTGTGTTTTTTTTGCAAAAAAAACCTGCATAATACAGCTTCTAATATCTAATTCAAATAAAAATCATTTAAAATTAAGAATACCGCCATTATCAACGCTGGCAGATGTTTCTTTTTCACCCAATATCTCGCTATATTAGATATTCCACTTTAAGCGAGAATATTGGAGTAACGAACACTAAATAAATAAATATATATATAAAATTTAGTGTTCGTTACTATAATATTCTCGCTTAAAGTGGAATAGAAAAATTGTAAAATCACTGTTTACCTATTGATTTCGTGTATATTAGTATCAAAAAATTATATTTAGGACGATACATAAAAAATTATGGTGTTGTTAGTCCCGCCAAATTTTTAAATTTTAATTGTCTACTTTGTCTACATGGATATTGTTCATTTGTCTACATACATTGTCTACGCGTAGACAATTGTGTAGACAAAGTAAAGTAGACAATTCGCCCAACGCTGATTGGAAAATACCTTTGGAAAATCGAAAACAATAAAATTAATCATGATATTAAAAAAAATTTATTTATAAAAATATGAAAAGGTTTCAAAAAAATCAAGTTTTCAAATGTTTTGTCGGATAATCTTGACCTTGATGGAGAATGAATAAACCCGCAAATGAAAACAATCTTTCAACTGGGGCAGAAGAACAAAGATTTAGTCGTTGAGAGCTGGTTGAAAGAAGAAAGCAAAAAAGTTTTTTAATGAAAAGTGAAAATTTGGCGGATTGATTGACTTCTCGTTACTGGTTTTTACTAAGATTCGTAGCAGAGAACCCACACGACGATTACATACAGTAATATTAAATAAATTAAAGCTCCCTCTGCAAGAATTTTTATACGGCGGCAAATTAAAAAAAAAAAAGTATTTGGTATCTCGAATTTCAGATACCAATTACTAAAAAAATGTAACGAAATACAAGATAGCAATTACTTTGCCTATGCTGTAACGAGTTACAAGATACCAATTAATATTGTATTTGGTATCTTGTATTTCAAATACATGTAACTGATTAACGCCCATCCCTGTATATATATATATATATATATATATGTGACAGTACATATGAAAAGGTACCAAATCTTCACTGGGTTAAATTTTCAGGAGAGCCGATTTAGTAAAAAAGAAAATTGATTTTTTTTTATTATTGATTCCGATTCTCTAGTTCTCCATCTTATACTCGTATGATGAAATATTCGAATCATCAGAATCAATGTATTCTATATAAAAAAATTGAAAAAACAAGAAAAAGGTGAGATAAAAGAAAAGGGACCAAACAAACTTTAAACTCATTTTTCTCTAAACTAGGTTTTTCTTAACCAAAATTTTAAAAATTTATATCTTTCAAACAAAAAAATTATAAAAAAATATAATTCGAAGAGAAGTTGCTGTTGATGTTATGGAATGGAAAAGAATAAGTACAGGTGCAGCAAATGAAGAGAGCCTTTGGATGCCAAATGCCGAAAATCTTATCTTATAGACACTCACGAAACATTGACACTCGCCTGTTTTTATAAAAAAATATACATGCGCACAAATTCGTGCCAAAACAACAATGACAACTTTGTGCCTAATTAATTTATAAGCCAACGAGGACTGAAGATGGACGAATAAATTTTGTCCGAAACGTCTCCTTTTCGGCATTTGGCATCCAAAGGCTCTCTTCATTTGCTGCACCTGTACTTATTCTTTTCCATTCCAAATTATAAAAAAATACCGGCTTGTTCAGCAGGATGTGTTTTCTACAGAAAGCATAAATACTCAATTTTGACTCCGATGAAGATTTCGTACCTTTTCATGTGGACGGTCATATATGATATTGGAAAGGTAAGAAAATAAATAAACTCACCAGATGAGAATAACAAGAATTGCAGATTGGCCTTTTCGCTTCTCGTAGTCGTAAGCGTCAAGTTGACGTGTCATGGTCATTGGAAAGATCGGTCGGGTATTTAATGTAGTCTAAATGCTTATAAAACTTTCAAACGCCTTTTCTTTAATTGTTGAATTTCATACTTTCGCCACTATGATTCTCAGCAGGCAATGTATATATATATATGTGACCATCAGAAGCCATTCCTCTATATTCAACGTCCTCGGTTTTGAAACCCGAAGCGGACTGCCTTTGAATGATTTCAACTGGTCGATCCATGGTGATCTGCGTGGTTTTTTCCCTTAACTTTGCTCTCTATAATGATCTTATCGAGGGCAATTTCTCTGAGTATTATGCAGGATTCGATCGGCAATTGCCTCCAGGCTCATTTTCTCCCCCAGCTCCTCGAGGATAGAGCTATTGGTACGATGGGCCGCCCGCGGAATCCATCCTAAGCAGTCCTCTCCAGCGCCACATTTAATGGTAAAAGGCGTTTATGCGGTCTTGGTTTTTTCTTAGAACACGTCTCGGACCTATACAAAAAGATGGAAAAGATCAGTGTTTGCAGCAGTCTAATTTTACTTGCTTTACCTACTACTATACGGAACTAATTTAAAATAAAAAATTTGTTTGGTCTTTTCATTTTTTTATGTCTGTTGATCAAATTATTGTATTAGATTATTAAACTGTACCTTGTTTCATTATATTTCATCTCGCTGTATTTTCTTTGGAACATTCTGGCTTAAAACTCTCAAATGACAATTCAAATTTAAAGATTTCTATAAAACCAAAGTTACCCTAAAAAAATAAATAAAGTTTGATTTTTGATAGTTTAAGTTAAGAACTGTCGATCAAGAAAACCCCTTAAACTTTGTTAAATTCTTTGTTTGAATTGATTTAGAAATGTTTTTTCTTAAAAGATTAGTCCCTGGCGTCCAGTGTTAATTTAAAATTAAATAAAAATTCGTCTCGTTTTCATTTTTTTTATTTTTGTTAATTAAGTCTTACCTTGTTTAATGATATTTAATCGCTTCATTTTCTTTGAAACATTCTGGCTGAATTATTTTCTCTCCTTTTTTTATAAACTATCAGTCATTTCATTTCTAATAAGATGAATAAAACAAATAAAATTCAATGATATATATATATATATATATGATGCTGGATATTGTATTCCATTTGAGCTCCATAAACATGCTTTGAAGAGAAGTATTTTGGTCCAAATCACATCTAAAATGAAAAATAAATAAGCTTCATTTAATAAAGTTTTACTTAAATAATTACAAAAAAATTTAAGATGAACATGACTAAAATACATTTTTTTAAAACATAGAAGGTAGGTAAAGATTCTGCTTGCAAACTTTAAAAATTATTTATATAAATACTTCTAAACATGTGAATTAATCTGGATAGAAAAGGTCAGATTAAATTTCACTCTAAATTTTTTGACCTCTCCTTAAAAGTTCAATCTACATAGAAATAAGAATTTTAAAAAATCCAGTAAATAAAAATTTTAGAAACTAGGAATAATTGAAAAATATTTTAAAACAAAACAGATAATTATTTAAACTAATTAAAAATAAAGGAAAAAGAAAAAAAATATTTGTGAAAGTGAAGGAAATAGTGAATGAGTTAATAAAACGAATAATCTATTTAGTTTATATAATGCAGATATTAAATTAAAAAATTTGGGGTGGGGGGCCCCTTTCGGGGGGTTTGGGTAATTAGAGGGAAGAAAGGGAAAAAAGAAAAGGAATAAATATTAAATAATTTTAGTTTTCCCTTTAGCTCCAGTATACTTGAAGTTTGTAAATACTTTTAAATAAAGAAAGAAATAAAAGAGGAACCCAAATTTTGTCATTCCTTGGCTCTAGGGCCATCTTGCTATAAAGCCATGATAGTTACTAATTATTAATATTATTAGAAAAATAGAGTGATGAAAATAAATAAACTGACCAAATGGCAAAGTGAGATGACGATGAGTTAACTTGGATCAATGACAAGAGGCATCTTCGAAGGAATTCTGAAAAAAAAGTAAAAAGAAAATATAATTATCAGCTAATTTAAATTAATCGTTTTTTCATTTTTTTTTTATGTCTGTTAATCAAATTATTGTATTAAATTTTTAAGGCTTACCTTGTTTAATGATATTTAATCGCTCTCCATTTTCTTGGAAACATTCTGACATTAAAACAGCTGAAGTTTTTTATCTCTCTTTGAAAATTTCATGAAATATTTTATATATATATATACATATGATAGTGTGCTCTATAAACTCCAAATGAAAGGGATGTCTTTTGGTCTAAATCATATCTAAAATAAAAATAAATAAATTTAATATTAATCCCTGACGCCCGGAGTTAATTTAAAATAAAAAATTAGTGTTTTGATTTTGTTATATCTGTTAATCAAAAATTATTGAGGCTTACCTTGTCTCATGTTTCATTTCTATCCATTTGAAGAATAAAATTCTATGATATATATATTTGAGTGATATAATGTTCTCTCAGAGCTCCAAACATATGAGTTGAAGGGAAGTCTTTTGATCCAAATCACATCTAAAATGAAAACATAAATCATTTAATAAAGATTTTTAACATATATAATTATATAAAGATTTGAAATAATGATTGATTAAAATACTATCTTAAAAATAAAAAAAATCTAAAAATGATTTATATAAATACTTCTAAACACGTAATTAAATTATTTGTATTGCTTAATCTTGATAGAAATAGTTTGATTATTATATGTATCAGGAAGTATAAGAGTATTTGATTATGTTTTTTCCCTTCAACTGACTTTACCTCAAAAGTTCAAGGTTTTATAGGAATTATAATGTTAAAAAGTTGATTTAATAATTTTACAAACTAGGGATAAGATAAACGAAATAAGAAATATATTTTTAAACAAAACACATAATTATTTAAACTAATTAAAAATAAAGGAAAAAGAAAAAAATTATTTGTCAAAGTGAAGGAAATAGTAAATGAGTTAATAAAACGAATAATCTATTTAGTTTATATAATGCAGATATTAAATTAAAAATAAATATTAAATAATTAAAAGAATAAAAGAAATGAATGAAATATTAAATAAGAATTAAAATAAAATTTGACAGACAGATAAAGAAATGTTATCATATTTAATCCCGAGTTTAGAATATTTTTAATTATTTAATTTATTGAAAACAATAATCCTGAACCAATTAAATAAATATTTAAATGCATAACTGACCTTAAAAAATTGAAATAATTAAGATGAAATATAAATAAGTTGATCTGATGACATGTGAGAAATATTTTAGCCGGCAAAGTCATGGATGAGATAAAGAGACGAGGCATTCGCTTGCGTTTTCAATGGAGTCAAAGTCAAAGCAATCGAGCTTCTAAATAACATAGGTGCCAAATTTGAAATTTTTTATTCTATTCTATTCTTCTATTCACAAATATTCAAATAATAATTGATCTTTTCTTTTACTCTTTTTAACTTTGCCCATCAACCGTAGGTTGGGCAGGTAAAGTTAATGTAATCGTAAAAAAAATCGAAATTTTTCTGAAGCTGCCAAAATGCGTTTTGAGGTCCCCTGAATTCATTTAAGTAGTTTTTGGAATGATGTCTGTGTGTCTGTGTGTATGTCTGTGGTAATATTTTTCGTCAACGAAAACTAAAAAACTATTCACCCAATTGTTTTGAAATTTTGCACACATAAACTAGAGGTAAAGGTCAAGAACTGAAAAGCTTTTGGTAAACATCGGACCATTAGGGGCTCTAGAGGGGGGGGGGGCCAATATTTTTTTTCTTACATAACTTATAATTTTTTTTTTATATATTCAGAAACTAGACTTTCTCCCGAGTAAAATGATATATAATATTTGTATCCTAATTTGTCATAAATTTGTTAAAAAATCATTTAAATTCCAGAATTGTGCATAGCAACAGAGCAAAATCAAAACAAATAAACAAACGCGTTGCGTTATTTCTTTGAATAATGGGGGGGGGGGGGGCAAAGTTGTGCGCTCGGCTTAGTCCGACCCACAGACCATCTACTCCGACCTTTTATCTAGGTCCGACCCTTTATTTTTATTTGAAATCTCCGGCTTTTTTGGAAATCTTGGTTGGTGGTTGGTGGTTTATTCCCTGGTTGGCAGCACTGTCTGTGTTTGGGTC
This sequence comes from Euborellia annulipes, assembly GCA_023213315.1. Classification (NCBI taxonomy): domain Eukaryota; kingdom Metazoa; phylum Arthropoda; class Insecta; order Dermaptera; family Anisolabididae; genus Euborellia; species Euborellia annulipes. The sequence goes on from JAKCPI010031321.1 coordinate 7,991, forward strand.
ATTTCCCTGGTTTGGATTTAAAAATGTATTTCTTTTAGGATGGGAATCAATCAGGGAATAAAAATCAATTATTTATTATTTAAAAAACGTCTACAATAAAAAAAAAAAAAAAAAAAAAAAAACAGAATAAACTGAAAATAATTGCTCACCTCTTATTAAACTAAAATATGACTTTTCAGAAAGGTAATTTAAAAATTTTTCTTATTTATTCATATTTTTTTATAAACCTATTTTTATTCTTCTTTCAGGATGTTTGTCAATGAAAAAATTTGGTTATTGCTTTGGTTTTCATGAAACGTTTATAAATTTAAAGAATACAAAATCTACTATTTCCGACCTAGATTATTATAAAAATGCACTTGAGAAAAATTTCAAACCAGTAAGTACAATTTTTGATACAATAATTTTATAATTTATAAAAAATTTGTGACCATTCGATTATTGATTTGTTAAAACATTAAATTAAACTAATTATCTAAAAGGGAAAAACATTTTAAATGAAAATTAAATTAAAGTTAGATATCAGCCAAATCGGAATGCTCTCAAGTTCAATAAAACGTTTCAGCCTTTATTTGGCCAACTCCAGTTATTGGAAATTAGACACATAATGCAAGTGCACATGTAATTAAACCAGGATTTATCCATAATAATATTTATTTGCTTCATACAAAATTATATGGTTCCTGTGCCCAAGATCAGAGATTTATTTATCTCTGATTTTGTATGAAGCCAATAAATTTGATTATTGATCCTGGTTCAATCACATTTGCACTTGCATTATGTGTATAATTTCCAATAAATTGGAGTTTTTACTCACATACAAATAAATGAAGAATTTAATTTTTTCATTTCATTAATTTTAAAATAATTTACTTTTGATAATAAGATGAAGTTGGCCAAATAAATTCAGGCCGAAACATCTTATTCTAAGAGTTTTTTTGAACCTAGAGCATTCCAATTTGGCTGATATCTCCAATTCTCCATTATAATCACATCACAGCCACAACTTCAAAATAAACTAAGTTATTTTCTTAAAATAAATTCATAACTTGTTATATTCAACATATTGGAGTTTTTACTCACATACAAATAAATGAATTTAAAAAACATATAACCAAGTATTTATTAATTTAAATAAGCGAAAAATGTAGGTACCGCCGGGATTTGCACCACGGATCTTGTCGATTTACGCTCAACACGCCCTACTGTTGGACCACAGTACGCACTCGCTTATTTAAATTAATAAATACTTGGTTATATGTTTTTCATAATTACCTCATGGACCAACACATGATATATATAATTCTTTATTTATTAAATGAATTTAATTTTTTCATTTCATTAATTTTAAAATAATTAACTTTTGATAATTTTTTTTCTAATTTAGTGGCAAATTGAAGTCTGGAAAAAAAATTGGGAGAATAAATGCTCAATGCCACCGACATCTTTTGAGGTATATGCCGAAACTTTTAAAAATATATATATTTTATTTTTAAAATTTAACAAACTGATCTCTTCTTAGGTTAAAAATGAAGTAAATTGTTCCGATAAAATAAATAAATTGAACTGTTCTGAAAATAAAGATAAAATAATAACAGGTATGTATAATATATATATGTAAAGACAAGTTTTCTCGCGTTGATTCTTGTTGGCTGTTGAGATATATATATTCGGGTTTTCCGATAAATCCAGCTGAGCTGTAAACTCGGGTATATCAAAAAAGAAAATGCTGTATATTTTGAGTCTCGATAGGTCTCAATCCATTTCGTAACAAGAGGTGGAGAGATCGTTCTATAATTCGAACTAGGCCACTTACCTTCTTTATTATTCGAATGCCGTGGAAAGTGGTTCGAAAAAAAAAGACATCGACAAAATTTTTAATATTCCACCCACAACGGTGACTACGATTCTGAAGAATTAAGAAAAAATTTTTATTATCATTATTTTGACCTTTTGATTTCCGGCTATATATAAAATTTATCTTGCTCATAAATATTTTCAAAAATAATAAGCTTATAACAAAAACTTAATTCGAAAAAATTTTTTTTTCCTCTTGATAATTCAAACTTTTTGATAATTCACAATCTTGATAATTCGAATTTTTCTTGTAGTCCCTTGGATTTCGAATTAACGGGAGTAGACTGTATATATAAAATATATATATTTAAAAGGAAGTTTCGGAGATAGAAAATACCTGAGATGGGGCAGGTTGAAATATCTGAAAATAAAATGATATGATATATACATCAAAATATATTTTCAATCTCCGAATATTTCACCAGGGGAGTGATATGGGGATCCCAATAATAATAATAATAATATTAATTTAATTCTGCTTTTTTTAGGAGATAATCAAGAATCAATTACAGAAATAGAAAATAATTTAAAATATGATGATCCTTTATGTTTAATTATAGATAATGAGGTAGGTTCTCAAAAATTTAAGAATTCTAAATATTAGAAAAATAATATTTTTTATATTGGAAACCGAATATTCTCGCCTAATTATTGTTTTTGTCTGGAGGCCTCATATTTAAATTTTATCCATAGTCGAGATGCCGAACTCGGGTCTTATCTACAGAACGAGGCGGTTTCCCCTCCCTACTCGGCTATACCTTTTTATAATAATTATAGTAAGGAAAAGGTTTCCAGCCAGATGATAAGAAAAAAGATCATCAAATCATTGATTGGGCTCAACTCTCTCCTAGCCGATACTGCGTTATTAAATATTCATAGATCAAGTCCATTGTTAACATTCAATTGTGTTACCAACACAATGACAACTCTATTTATGCCCCAGAGTTTGGCGTAGTAGGTAGAGCGCCTCCCTCCTATACCAAACGTCGCGGGTTCGGACCCAGGCAGTCCGATGATTTTATTTAAGCCATTTGGATACCAGATGGCTTAAAAGAAATGCCTGAACCCACAATTTATATATCAATCACAACGGTTATCGTCTAAAGTCTTAAATGGCCTGAGTTGCCGAAAAGACTGTGTGAATGTGTGTGTGAGTGTGAGTGTGAATGTTTTTAGTAAAAAAAAAAAAAAAAAAACTCTATTTATCTAACAAAGCTGTGAGTGTTACACCTCCATTAAGTGTTACAACTATATTGTTATTATTATATTATATAAGTCTATTTAAGTCTTATGCACTCTTGAAAGGCTGATGATGGCACGGAGAATCTATGCCGAAACGTCCTGAATAAAGAGTTTCTTTTCATCTGGCTGCAAACCTCTTCCTTACTATAATTAAACTTATAAAAAGCCACATAATATTTACAAATTTTTTATATTAGATTATTCAAACAAAATTTTTTATTATATATATATTTATTTATTATTGATAACTATATAGGCAGCCAGAACGAGAAATAAGACACTATTTTATTTCAATGTGCTCTTCGACTTTTTGTGTCCTAATCGTCCCCTTCTTCAGGACTGAGCAGGTGTTGATTAGCATTCGAAACGTCGACGAGCACATTTTATTTCTCCTCCCTGCCTCCTACAATAAATAAAAAAAAAAATCCACACACAAACAATATATATATATATATATATATATTTGCCGGACTCGTTTAAAATATTTGTATAATATAATATATAGACTATAATATTTTTATTTAATTCCTTGGCTGCTACCTCTCCTATCTCCAATTCAAAGTCTACAGGCACTTCTCACCACTATTTAAAATTTTTTTTTTTTTTTTTAATTTCTAATAGAATAATTAAAAATATTTCTTAAATGTATGTAATTACTTTTTTAGGATGAAAGCCAGACAAATAATACATTCGATTTTATTAAAATGGAAACTGGAAATTTCAGCCCAGAAGGTATTTAAATATAAATTTTAAATTTAGAAATAATCAGTCCTAATCAAAGGAAATTATTCTTAAAGCATTCTTGTCATCAGTGGCGATTCTAAGATCCCACCTTCCTCTTTAAACAAGAGAGGAGGGGGGAGGTGAACTCATTTTTAACTTTGCCCATCAACCTTAGGTTGGCAGGGAAAGTTAATGTAATTAAATATCTCCCCCCCCCCCCCAATACATAAAAAAAATTTTAAAATACCGGATATAGCTCAGCCCAGAGGGGCCCGAGCTTTCCTCTTAAAGATATATTTTCGTTAATTTTTTTTTTTTTTAATCCAAATTTTTCTGTTTTCACCTGAGCTCCGAGGGCCCTGGACCCCCTCTAAGACAAAATTTTATTAAAAAAATGCTTATATATTAATATATTTCATTTTTTTTATTACTTTTATTTATGTGACGCACTTTTTCAAACAAAATTTTTTTCAATACCGGATAGATATTGGCTATATACCCGTATATATATATGTATATAGATTTGAAAATTTTTTATTTAACTGCACCATTCGACTTTTTGAGGAGTTTTGTTAACATACTCCTGAGGATGATCGTATAATCTCAAAATCTATATACTTCACTCAAAAAGTTTAGGAAGAAGTGGCCAAGATAGGGACCTAGTATAAGAGGCTGTTGAGAATGAGAGTTTTTGCTTGTGTGGCCTTTCTTTGACATGGAGAGACTAGAGATTCCGTGTTCCACGTATTACTTAGTTCTCCAGAAAAAAAAATTCTCACAAAAAATAACTTTATGACTTGACAAGCCTGAATAGTCTTAAAAATTATTTAATTTAATAAATTTTACATTGTCTATTTTTATCCCCCCTTCCCTCCCAAAACGCCAAACATTATGATACTGCCACTGCTTGTATTTGATAAAAAATTAAATTTAATTATTAAACTTTTTAGGAGATGATTGCCAATATTCATATGATGAGAATAGTCCTAAAGAAGTTAAACCTATAAAAGATTGTATAACTTCAAAAAATGAGGTCGGTTAATAAAATAATTATAATTTTTATTTACGTAGAGAACTTGCTGGCTAGCAGAGATATTTGATAATGACCTTCTTTTATCTATTTATTTTTTTTAATTTAAAAAACAACACAAATACTTAATTTTTTGAGTTTTTTAATATTATTTTTTATTTTTTTATAGAAACCTTCTATAATTCATCTTAAAGAATGGAAAATTCATTTATCGAATTCATCACAACCATATATAATGGGATCTATCGAGTAAGAATATTTATTATAATTTCTTTATTTGGTTGAATAAAACTTTTATTTTTATTTATTCTTTTAGAGATATCCAAATCTTGTGGTGTGAAAGAATAGTTGAGGTCTTGGATACGTACAAATTGAAGACAGTCAACAATGTAATTGTTTTTTTGGTGGGACCTCTAGTAGATTCAAATAACTGTAAATACATATTTTTTATAACTTTCTTAATTATCTACCGCTTTTAATTCATTACCTATGAGTTAGGCCATGTTTAATGTTACATTTTTTTCTCTTTGAAAAATTTCACCCAACTTGCCAATTTGTCTACTAGTATAAAAAGTAAAAAAGGCAAATTTTTTTTTTCATTTTTCTTTTTATAATACCTTGGGAGGAAGCACCGCGATTGAGCAAAACGCTCTTTGACAAAACGTTTTGTCCAAGAGCAAAACGTTTTACTCAATGCCAACGCACACCGATTAGGCAAAAACGTTCTTGGACAAAACGTTTTGTCCAAGAGCAAAACCTTTTGCTTCTAAGTAACAAGAGATTATTATTTGTCTGTCTAATTTTATATTACAGCCACTCACTATCTTCCATATTTAACTAATCTATTTTATTTTTAATTAAGCACTTCCGGAATACATAAAAAACAAATTTTCATCTGGATTTCAAAAGGACTGGCTTGATGAAATAAAACTGTGGAAAGTTTATCAAGGAAGAGGTAATAATTTAATTATAATTTATTATTATAAATTTAATTTAAAATTTCTTCTTTATAATAGACCTCTATAAGAATTCTCTGCACTGATTATTTATTCTTCTGAATATTTTATTTAATTAACAAGCTCCCTATTTATTGTATACAATTTCACTAAATGATTGAATTATTTTTTTATTTTTAGGTAAACCTAAGGATTTTAATTGGTATAGAAAACCATCAATTTTTAAACACGAGACATCTTCTCAGAATATTGATAAGAAAAGAGTCTCTTTTTCTTGTGCGTCGTTAAAAGAGAATATTTCTCTTATTAATAGTACTCTGCCATCCGAATTATCCTCTTCATCAATTTCGAGCATAGGATCTCAGGTATATTAAAATAATCTGAAACTAGCTATACTCAGGGATGGGCAAGTTACTCGATTTTGAGTAACGAGATACAAAATACCAATTACTTCAGATTTTTGTAACGAAATACAAGATACCAATTACTCACGGGTTTGTGTAACGAGATACAAAATACCAATTACGTATTTCAAATACATTGAAAATACCAATTACAAACAAATTTTTCCTTGATTTTAAAATACTTTTTGGAGGGGTAATTCTGGAACTAGAGCCCTGCACGGATACGGGTTGGCCCGTAGGCCCGTTACCCGCCCGGCCCGCGGGCTTTGGAGGCCATGAAAAATTACGGGCGGATACGGGAGGGTAGCAAGTCTAAATAAACGGGTTCGGGCGGACGGGCATGCAAATGAAATTTTATTTAAAAATTACTAGACATTCGTTCATTCATTCACTAAATCTCGGGCGGGTATGGACGGGTTTGAAAAAATTCCGGGCGGGCCTAGAGAATGGTAAAAAATTACGGGCCGGATACGGGCGGGAAGTCAAAAAAATACGGACACGGACCGGTCTGGGCCAAAAAAATCGGCCCGTGCAGGGCTCTATCTGGAACCCTAAATAAATTTAGTTTAGGAAAGTGGCAGCTAAACTTATATTGGAGAATACCTTTGGAAAATCGAAAACAATAAAATTATTCATGACACTAAAAAAATTTATTTATAAAAATATGAAAAGGTTTCAAAAAACCAAGTTTTCAAAAGTTTTGTCGGATAATCTGGAAATTGATGGAGAATAAATAAACCCGCAAATGAAAACAATCTTTCAACTGGGGCAGAAGAACAAAGATTTAGTCGTTGAGAGCACAGATCAAACGTTGAGAGCTGGTTGAAAGAAGAAAGCAAAAAAGTTTTTTAACGAAGAGTGAAAATTTGGCGGTTTGATTGACTTCTCTTTACTGGTTTTTAGTAAGATCCGGAGCAGAGAACCCACACGACGATTACATACAGTAATATTAAATAAATTAAAACGATTTCAGCTCCCTCTGCAAGACTTTTTTTACACTGCGGCAAATAAAAAAAAAGTATTTGTTATCTCGAATTTCAGATACCAATTACTAAAAAATGTAACGAAATACAAGATACCAATTACTTTGCCAATTCTGTAACGAGTTACAAGATACCAATTAATATTGTATTTGGTATCTTGTATTTCAAATACATGTAACTGATTAACGCCCATCCCTGGCTATACTACAACCAACTCTTCGAAACTAGATATCAATTTGATCACAGCTACTCGCTACATTTTTTCATTTTTACTTTTTAATTATAATATGTCAACAATTTAAAGGAAATTTGTTTATTATTATCTGATAGTAGTATTTGATTATTTTCAATTTATTTTCTCCCCCCCCCCCTCCTCAGGCCCATTTTATTTTAAGAATTTATAGAAAGCAGGTAGTATTTTATTTTGGGGATGGGATAGAATCCTTTTATCCCTTCCCGTCATAAAGTCTGTTCATGGATATAAATTAATACAAGTAGGATGAACCCCCCCCCCCCCCCCGCCCTGAAAAATATCTTCGCTACGAGTCTGATTGCATCGAGTTGACAAAGACAGTCTTTATTTGATTAAATATAATTTTTTTTTTATTTTAGAAAACCACCGAGAAAAATGTATTCTCCATTGATAATTGGTGTCCTTCTTTTAATGCTGAATATAAAAAAATATATATTCATGGTACAATTAATTGGTAAGAAATGTATTTTTAAATATTTTCTTATAAATTTTATTATTGGAAATATTTTTTAAATATTTTTTTTATTTTTTAGTAACAATCAAGACAAGATTGAAGTTAAAAAGCAAATCTTGAAAATGGTGACGAACATGCATTTTCAATCATCAGATGAAAATATTTATTTTCTTGATGGACCTCCTAATAACACTTTACAAAGTAATTTTCTAGAACTGTAACTAAGATTTGAAATATTTCCCATTTTCACATTCTCTTACCTACATACAGTATGTATTATATATAGACTTATAGAAAGTATTGCGATTGTGTCAAAAATTCGATGTCGAGATTTTGATGAATATACATGTTTTGAGGGTCCGGTATGTTTGTGTGTGTGTGTCTCTGTCTGTGTGAACATTTTTAAGCATGAAGGAAATGAGCTACGAGGTTGAAATTTTATATTTAAGTTAGGCACTCCCCTTAAGCGTGAAAATAAGCTTTTGAACAAAATAGGCCGAAAAGTACTTACTGATGAACTTTTTCAGTTTTTTTCGATTTTCACAAAAGTGACTTTAACGATTTTGATCTGGTGTGACAAGTGCGACCAAGCACACCAGATTTTTTAAAATTAATATTTAGAAGAAATTTTTGATAATTCTAAGTAGATATGCTAAATATACAAAAATAAATTATAAATTAATTTCACTCGCTTTCCCCATTATACAAATTTTAGTTACGGCTCTATCTCATTCATTCTATATTCCAAAAATTATTTTTAATATTATTATTTATTAATATTTAATTATTTATTTTTCCCAGCGGTCCCGGAAGAGATTATTAATTTAATTAAAAAAAATTTTCTTCTAAACTTCAAAAAAATTATTGATATTTGGTCTAATCTTCATGACAATGGTATGTTTTTATTTATCTATCTCAAAATCTTTTTTTTTTTATTTGAGTGTTTCAAAATAACGTGCAGTGAGTGGCAAAGTTAAAGCTTCACTATGCGTTTTTTTAATACTTGTTTAACTTGTTTAATTTAATTGCTTTTATAAAAGTTGAAAATTCCCCAACTTTGTCACTCACTGTACCATGTAGCCTTTTAAAAAGTATTATTATATTTCCACACACCCCATACACAATACTAGATTGAATTGAAAAAGTAGATTTAAAGAAAACTATAACTCCAGAAAAAAATTTTTTTTAGAACACATAAATATAAATAAAATTGCAAACATAGTTATTTATTATAATTCTAATTATAAATTTTCACTAGGTTCTAACGAAATTTTGGATGATGAGAAAACAAAATCAAATTTTAGAAAAAGAACAGAATCTGAAATTCAAGTTATTAAGAAAGAACCAAAAACGAAAACATCTACATTCTCTAGAAAATCAGATACAGAAATTGAAACGATAAAGAAAAAAACAACAGTTAAAAGAATCAGAAGAAAAACAACAAATTCACAAATCGAAAGAATTACTTCTTCACAAATTCTAAGTATGCATTTAAGTATTAATCAAATAAAATTATAAATTTTTACTTGATATTAATAAGGATTTTTTTTTAGCATATAAAGATCCTCCTAAAAACTTGTCAACTAGACTGTCTAGGGTAAGTTTTTCATTTTTTTTTAGAATATCTGTATATATATTAGGGTATCCCTTAAAATTCGATTTTCTTTAGTTACACCCTCTAATCTTTTACTTAGATTATAAAACACTCGCAAAATAAATTTTATGCCAATCTATTCCATTCCTCGACTTCCCTGGTCAAATTTCGAAATTTTTTTTTACCGATAGGTTCTAATTTTGTTTATTATATTAAAAAACACTTACAAAATAAATTTTACCGCCCCCGATCACTCTTTTTTTTAAATTTATTTAAGGTCTTTCAGCATCGGTGACCATTTAGACCAGCGTTTTCCAAACTGTGAGCCGCGCCTAGGGAGGCGTTGATTAGTCTAAGGGGAGGCGCGAATATTAGCCACAACGAGCAATTTTCATTAGTAGCCAATTAAATTGAAAAATTTTGTCGCCTGAGACTGGATGCGAACCCGCGACCCTTGGTACAGAAGGCCAGCACGCTACCAAATACACCAAGACCCGAGGGTCCGACCATCCTTGAACGATGTCAAGTTAAGGGGATTATTGGTCTGCGCCCGCGGCGACATCCCATCTTTAATATACGACGTTCCAAAAGTAATGCCTCCTATTTTTTTTTTTTTTCATGAAAACTAATGGAGATACATAAATAACAACTGCACAGCTAAACAAAGCAATATTTCAGATAAAGACTCTAATTTTTCTACATAGTGAGGAAGGATGTAAATGCAGGCAGCCAAAAAATAAAAAACGCTCTCAATTCCCTTTGAATGTCCAGACGTTTCGGGCAAAATTTATTCGCCCATCCTCAGTGAACTCTAGAATAGAATACATATAAGTGATGTTGATAATACAATGACAGATGACAATTTCCAGCCATTAAACATTATTATATTTTCCACATAGTTCCCACCATTCTTTATAAAAAAAAAAAAAATAGGAGGCATTACTTTTGGAACTTCCCTCGTACACTTATTTAATTTATTAATAGGAACAAAAAGAAGCCTCTGAGATAAAAAGTAATTTTAAAAAATTTAATCCTCTTTTCTCTTTTTCAGGTTAAAAAAGAAAAAGAAGATATAAACGACACTCCTAAAGGCATTAAAAGGTAAAAAATTAATATTTTTTTTGGCTTTGGCCTAATGCTCTGAGGATAAATACATTGAGGAGTAAGAAGAAGAGTTATTGTTAACTTAATTATTGATTTTTTTTAGGAGTTATAGAGGCACCCCAAAAAATAGAGTGAAAATACTCAAAGGTACTGAAAAAAATCCTTTAATTTATAAAATATTAAGAAAATGTGATAGTAGAGGAAGTCAGACAAGGTAACCTCTATCGAATGAATCTCCAATTCAAGGAACTTTTCAGCTTTAACTTTATATCTGTGCAAGACTTTGGCTTTATTAATTAATTTAATTAATTTGGCCCATCAAATAAGCATACTCTCAAAATTATTATTAAATATATCTATGATTAATTAATTCCAAGTCGAGATTGAATATTATACTATTTTTCAAATAGCATATAGATCTGGGGTCGTCCACTTAGTACGTAACGCCTTTTTTGACGATATTCTATCCCCCCTGTCACAGTTAGTCACATACTCTACTAATATTTCACAACATAGAACCAATAATCACTCATTTTTCCCTCTTGCAAAAATCATTTGGCCTTTTTTTTAGTAGCGAGTCTCATCATACAACATATAGGTTTCATTACATTCATTACAATACATTTTTTGGCAAACTTATCAGAAGGAAGGCGGAAAAATAGAATTTCTTGTAAACAACATTATGGGCGGACCTCACTCTTTCCCTCCAACCCTATCATACGTTTTTACGACGGAAATAGGACAGGCCCGCCCGTCGCACGGTCTGACGCCTGTTGAAATGAGGAAGGAAGAGACAGACATACAAAGAACTGAAGGACTGTCGGTCCCAGCTCGGGCAGCTCGTGGTCGCCATCCACGTACCCAAAGATGTGGGCCCCTGAGCAAGAACTGATGATGACATTACTGAGATTTATTCCTTAGAGGCTACGTACCCTACCGGCTGAGTTCGTCTCCTATCCTCATTCTCTCTTCTACTTGAAAGCCATCTATCTTTTAATCACCATATTCAGGGATATCGAGCCCCAGGCCACCCCCCGCCCCCCAAAGAATATTTTTTAAGATAACAAATTTGCGAGATAAGTTCGTGTTTGATTGGGCAAAGATTACGCCTCTGGAATCGAACCAGGACCTCCTCGCTTTCGAGGCGGGCGGACTAGTTAATATATGAATATTTTTTTAATATTTCATATTTTTTCAAGGAAGGGTTGCAAGAGCAGAGACTGGCAGCCAAATTTTTTCTTTAAATATTTTATTGGGCCAACGTTTCGATAAATGGCCTTTATAAAATATTTAAAGGAAAAAATTTGGCTTCCAGTCTCTGCTCTTGCAACCCTTCCGTGATACACCTCAAAAGCCACAACTATAATACTGATTTCATATTTTTATAAATTTCTCTCCTCTCAGAAAATTTTTTTTTTTTTTTTTTAAACATTCACACTTTTTTCCCATACACAGTCACACTCACACACCAATTTTTTTAAAAATGGCACAGTCCTGATTATTTAAATTCGTTTTTTTCCTCACCATAAAAATAATTTTTATTAATTATTTTTTTCATTAGAAACTCAAAGACCCCGAGAATTTATCCCCTCCTACTCCCCTCTGTCGACTGATCATATAATAATCAAAAAAAAATTCTTTAAATTTTAGTTGATCTGACGCAAGATTTTTCTCCAGAAGTTTAATTTATTTATAAAATATAAATATTTAAAGAGAGGAGGATTTGATTTTGTTGTTATTCAAAGGATTATTCCACAATTTGAGATTTTTGAATATCTATTATTATCAATAAATGGGATAAAACAATCTCGAACACTTCGAATAAATTTCAAATTTTTTCTTCTCGTCAAATTTTTAATCTATAAGAAAATAATGGTTAATTCCAGGAGGAGTGGCTGAATATATATTGAGCAGTGAGGATATCCAGGCAGCCAGAAAAACAATAAAGAAAATTAAATTTGTCTTTATTTCATATATTTTTGTCTACGTTTCGGCCGATATTCCGGCCTTCATCAGGACAAATGTTGTTTGCCTCGAGCTTATACAGGCTCTTGGCAACTCCTGACAATGTGTTTGAGTGAACATTCGTCGGATGGCATGACTTCTGGTTCAATAGTCATGCCATCCGACGAATGTTCACTCAAACACATTGTCAGGAGTTGCCAAGAGCCTGTATAAGATCGAGGCAAACAACATTTGTCCTGATGAAGGCCGGAATATCGGCCGAAACGTAGACAAAAATATATGAAATAAAGACAAATTTAATTTTCTTTATTGTTTTTCTGGCTGCCTGGATATCCTCACTGCTCTATAAGAAAATAATTTTAATGAAGAGTAGAAGAATGGCTGTGGTGATGATTGAAGAAAGGAACTCTATGAGTAGGGCAGCCAGCGAAAATAAAAAACCTTTATATTATTTCGTCTACGTTTCGGGAACGCATCGCCCCTCCCATCTTCAGGACAAATTAATTGTTGAATGATAGATGAATATTTTTATTTTGTACACACAATGAAACAAATAACATGTATTGTGCAAGTCAGTGGCGTATTCAGGGGGGGGGGGGGGGGGGGGGGCCCCCCCCCCAAAACAAAAAAAAAAAAAAATAATTCCTTTTTTTTTTCTTATTTTTTTTATTTATTTATTTATTTTAATTTTATAAATTATAAAATATAAAAAAAAAAATAAAAATAATAAAAAATTTTTAATAATTATTAAATTTTTATATTTAAAATATTATTTTTTTTTATAAAAAAAAAAATTATTTTTTTTTTTTTTTTTTTAAAAATATAAAATTTTAAAAAAAAATTCTCCATTTTTATTTTTAGAAAAGAGGGGGGAGGGGTTGGGCCCCCCCCCACCCAAAAAATGTGCATAGTGATTTAATAAATACAACAATTGTATATTATGCAGCTTTAGGCTGTTGAGGTGTGTGAACAGCCCCCACCGACGACCAAGTTTGAAAGACGCCTGCACAATACATGTTATTTGTTTCATTGTGTGTACAAAATAAAAATATTCATCTATCATTCAACAATAAATTCGTCCTGAAAATGGGAGCGATGCGTTCCCGAAACGTAGACGAAATAATATAAAGGTTTTTTATTTTCGCTGGCTGCCCTACTCATAGAGTTCCTTTCTTCGAAAATAATTTTAAATTATGTAAATATTTTGTAAAAAAAAAATGAATTTTATAATATCCTTGATTCTTTATTTATGAATAAATATTTTTCTATTACATTCAACTTTTATTTTTCATTTTTCAATAATTGTACAAATACAAATAATTACAGAAACATTTTTATTAGCTTAATTTTATTTTATTTAACATAATCGGACAACGATAGATATATTATTATATATAAATGTCAACACTTATTCTTTGGGAGAATCTTTCGCTACATAGAGATTTAAGAGTCGGTTTGCACGTTGAACAGCAAGTTTTTCGCATAATTAAAATTAATTTTAAGCATATATTTATATAAAAAAAAGGATATATATTTTCTCAAATATATATCTTTAACAAAATGATAAATGGGCTCAGCAGAAAGACTCGAATGTTAAAATGATTTTTGATATGAAAAGTTCTTTGATAAAGTATTAATATATTTAATACGATATGGTTGGAAAGTGGTGGGATTTCACGTTCAGATGCTTCTCGATTTAATACGATTGGCTAACCCGTAAGATACGATATATTTACTCTGGAATTTTTTTAAACTTAGAAGACCTAAAGGGACATTGAAAAGTATAATAAAATTAATAACTATAAGGAAAGGTAAGCCAAAGTTTTTTCATGGATAGTTAGCGAATTAATTAACATTTGCAATATATTGATATTAACTATTCATGAAAAAATAGGCTCTGTCAAATTATGGGCATATATATTAAATTAAAATGTTTACTTTCTAAAATTTACTATTACCAGTGAATTCAGAGAACTCGGACTATTCTTACCCTCAAGTCAGGGGCGTATATAAGGGGGGGGGGGGGCGAGAGGGCCCAGGCTCTCCTCGAAATTTTTCATTAAAACTCGTGTATAAAAAAAAAACGCAGTGATTTGAGCAGTGGCGTAGCGAGCTTAACTCGCGCCCGGGGCACAATACGTTTTTAGCCCCCCCCCCCCCCCCCCATTCGAAAACCATATAATATTATATGTAAAATATACTCGCAAATTAATTAATAAATAAAGTCATAGGTTCAAGCTTTAAATTTGAGACAAAATTATCCAGCAATTTTTTGTTTTGTGGACCATTTGGCGCCCCTTTGTGAGTAGCGCCCGGAGCATGATGCCCCCCTTGCTCCCCCCCCACCTCGCTACGCCACTGGATTTGTGGATTTGAGTTCCGAGGGGTGGAGAATTTACTTAAAAGAAAAAAAAGATAAAACGGAAAAATTTGGAATAAAAAAAATTTTTTATGAAAATTTGAGAGGCCCCTCGGGCTCCGGTAATATAAAAATATTTTTTTGTTTGGGGTAGAGGGATATTTGAAAAAAAGAGTCGGTCCCCACCCCGAAAACAATTCTATATTCGTTCGCCCCTGCCTCAAGTTATTAACTAACAATAAAGTAAAGTAATTTGTTTCTTTTTTGAGGAAAATTCACTTTTCCAACTTTTTTTTTTTTGCTTCTTATAAAGTCCTATCATACTAATTAGAATTTAATTTATAAATAAAAAATAAATTATATTTATTTGCCAAATGATATGACGACTTATATTTAACAATGTAAACCAAATCGAGAAGCAACTGTGATGATTCTTTAAAAATATGATATATAAATTTAATTGATATATGAAATTAGTATTCAATGGTCAAATTTCTCTAATATTTTAGTATTTTTGTTGTTTTTTTATTACGATATATTTTTTTTACAAAGCTAATAGTGTAAACTATGAATAAAATATTTTAAAAAGTAGTTATTTAAACTTAAAATAAAAAAATAATATTATTAAGAAACTAATGAGATCACAGAGCGATTCTTGTTTTCCCTCTTTGTTATTATTTATTACTTTCGGAAAAAAGAACTCAATCTAAATGGATTAATCCATGTCTGCTAATTTGGATTTTTTTTCTCTTATAAAATGTAGACAAAACTGTTGTTGTTATATCTAATCAGTCTTCTTTGCAAGCCCGAAGATATTTATTTCAATAAGGCAGAGCAAAATATTATATACACTTCACTTACAATTATTCTCACAAAATCAATTCATCAAACTTAGTTTTCAAATTTTTATCAAAAATTTTGTATAAATATCAAATATTGCATCAAAAAGCTTTTTTTTTTTTTTATTTTTCTTTTTTTGTTTTTAAAATAAAAAAATTATTTCACTACTGAAAATATCGGCGGCGTGAATTTATTATTTAATTTTCTTGACTATTCCTGAGTAGAAATTTTAAATAAAATAGAAAAAATATTTTACGAAATTGATAGAAATATTTTTTTTTTTTTTTAGTAGCAGTTTTGAAATAGGTAGAAGTGGGAGGGAGGGGGGATAATATAAAGCGAAACATAGGCGTAGGAAGTACATTTCGGTTGTGGAGGAAATTATTCCCTAATTCCTACGCCTATGAAGCGAAATACTTTTATTATTGGGGCCAATATTATATATTCGTATTCCTTAGCAGAGATGTCGATTATTCTTCATATGGGGTCGTCCACATATTACGTAACACCTTTTTTGACGATTTTCTAGTCGAAGGGTCACCCATGTCACACTTAGTCACATGCAAACAAACCTCCCTACAAATATTATGTCACAACATAGAACTAACCCCCCCCCCCCCCACTATCCGAATAAAATTTCTTATACAAAATTCATATAATTTTACCCCTTTTTTTTAGTAAATTTTCCCTCGTCTCAAATAATCACTCTATTTTTTTCCCTGTTGTGAAAATCATCCCTTTTTTTTTTAAATTTTATATATTCAATTTTGAATTGTTATGTCACACTTAGAGAATCCCCCCGAGTCCCCCATGTCACAATTAGTAACGTTTTGGCCAGACCCCCCCTCCTAACGCGTTACGGTACGTAATATGTGTACCCTATTATAAAACTCTTAAAAACTTGAATATTTTTTCTTTCTAAATGTTATGTTTTATAAAAAATTTTACAATAAATTATATTTCCCAAAGATGATATATTATTATTTATATTATATATATATATAATTTATTTCATCAACATCTATGTAAAGGATTTTTTCTTTCTTCAGTTGAATTACATGGGATAATATAGACAATTATTATTAATAATATATAATTAATATCTAGGCCCATCCTGCATTCAATGCGCTTCGCAAATTCCATACAAAATAGCATCTCACATCCTTTATACAAAATGCTTTGGTTTCTAAACTTTTTCATATTTATAATTTCATTAATAATAAATATTATTCCTTCTCTTACATAATAATAAATTTTTAATAAGAAATTTACAATGCTTGTAATTTATATATTTATATACAAGTTATGAAATGGTTCATCTTTAATATATTTTATCCGAGATTTGAAATAATTTTATTTTAATTTAATCGCCATTCATAAATTAAATAATTTAAAATAAATACCAATGCAATTTTTTTTATAGAAATTATATATAAATAAGTTTGACTAGTGAAAATTAAATAATTTCGCCAAAAATATATTTTCTGATCTGTGGATACTTAAGATTTGATAACAAGATTTTCTATATATTCAATATATATTCATATAAAATTATTATTTATTTATTTATATTCCATAATAAATAAATTAAATTCTTTCAGTGAGCCTCTAGACTTTTAGACCAGGCCCTGCCTGCCTGAATGAGACTGGGACTAAAAGTTCTTAAGCGAACCCTTATTTTACTACATATTTTTACGATATATACAAAACACGCTGCCGAAATTTTTTTAAATATTAATAAAATGCAAATGGAACAATGGAGAGTTTCTAGAGATATATATATATAATATGTGAAAGAGTATGAAATTCTACCATGAAAAATTGGTCTTGTTTTTTCAGGAAATATTGTCACTGTTTTATTTTTAATTTTTTTTTTTTTTTTTCTTAGTCTATATTTTAAGAATTTTGTTTTTCTCAAAGATAAAAATTAGGTTGGTGTAAGTTAAAAATGTTTAAATCCTAGACTAGGATATAAATTGGTAATTTTTTAAAAGCTACGGTATTTTTTTTTTCTGAGTGTACATCGAGAAGAACTTTAAATTCGTTATTTGAAATCTTTTTTTGAATTTTAGGAACTCGTAGAATACCCGTTTGGGGTTTAAATTCTTCTTTTTTTTAAATCTCAGGAATTTTACGATTTCCACTGTTCGATTTGATTTTGGATTAATAGACTTTGATTTTAGGTTTTATTATTCTATAATGTTTTTTTATAGAATAAAAACCATGTTATTTATTTACTTTAAATGAAAAGAAATATTTGATTTAATCAAATATAAAACCAAATAAGTTTTTCATATGAGCAAATTTTTTTTTTTCACTGAAGAAAAATGATTTCGAAATGTTATTTGAATATTTAAAAAAATCAAAAACAAACAAATCAAATTAAAAAAAAAAAATTGTTTGAACTTATTTAAAATTTTTTTTTTCCTAATCTAAGTTTTTTTTTTACTTTTT
The DNA here is from genome assembly GCA_023213315.1 of Euborellia annulipes. Classification (NCBI taxonomy): domain Eukaryota; kingdom Metazoa; phylum Arthropoda; class Insecta; order Dermaptera; family Anisolabididae; genus Euborellia; species Euborellia annulipes. The sequence continues at coordinate 26,209 of JAKCPI010031321.1, forward strand.
TACTAATTAATTAATAAGTTCAATGAACAATTTAAAAAATTTAAAATGCACGGTAATAAAAATAAATAAAAATTGAAAATTTTAACATTATGAGCTGTACTAATTTATCATATAAGAAATTCAGTTTAAATAATGCAATATGTTTATTTAACGTAAAAATTATGATTACTAATTAAAACTTGTTTGTTTTTCATTTATTATGTGTATTCAAATAACTTAAATAAATTAATATGAGCCCTGCGCACAGGTGGATTCGTTCCCACTCGATGAAGCAATAGAGAAATTTGCAGAATCTCGATGATGATGATTATTATTGTTATTATTAATGTTAGAATGTTTCACTATGGATTGATACTGTGGAACTTGATATCGTTTGCCTGGGACGGCTGGAAAGAGCCGAATCCCATTATGATGCGTTGGAATGGTAGTATGAGGTCGAGGATATATGAGATGATGGTTCGAACCCAATGAGGTTTGTTGAGGTTGAGGCGTGTGTGGCATTGTTGAACAATGTGGATAGGCAAGAGTTGATGGTGGCTGCTGTGTGGGATAATGTGGCAGTGTTGCTGATGAGGATGCTGTTGCTGGTCCGGCTTCCATAAATGAAGTCATTCGCATATTTGTAGAGCGACCGAAGGGCTCAAAGGGCGGTGGTGGTGGCGGTGGAGGTGCAGCAGTCACCACTCCTGAAGGGACTTTATTTCGACGAATCACAACCGTGTTTTCATTTTCCAAGACAACTGTCAAAGAAAATAATATTAGTTAATTCAAAATATTTTTTTTGTGATTTTAAGAAAATGCTAAGAAAAATAAAAAATAACCTTCTTTTGTGGCATATCCTCCGGGACCGAAACTGTATATCGCGGTGGATGGAACTATATTTTGCGGTGGTGGCAGTGATACTAGTGGCTGAGAAAGAAGGGATGGCGGCTGCTGAAGTTGCTGCGATAGTTGTTGTTGAAGTTGTTGCTGTTGCTGGATTTGTACATGTTGTTGCTGTTGTAGTGGAGGTGGTTGGTGTAGAACACTCATCACCCCAGGGGTAGATTCTGTGGGCGGTGTCATATTGCGTTGTAATGAGAAGCTTCGCCAAGAGTTATTGGTCCCAGGTCCTGAAGAATTGGCACCCAAACAACCTCCGTTTGGTAATTCGATTCCTAAATAAATTAATAAATGTGCAAGGTGCTAGGTGCTTATTTTTTTTTTTTTTTGTTTGAAAGTATTTATTAAGCAGAGAGTTTTCCAAATTAGTTATAATAATGTTTTGACAAGACCATTTTCATTTTTCAATAATTTTTATGAAACTCTGGTGAAAAAAGAGTGCGGATTAATTGATTTCTCACCTGGCAAATCATCGACACTGGTACTCCTTCGGGAGGGAATTCCAACTCCACCTGGTACAATCGGAGGTGCAGGTGGTGGTGGTGGTTCTGATGCTGAGGAATTACTATGCACACCGCTTGAGGTTTCACTGTGACCTCCACTTCCGCCACCTGAACCACCAGGACCTCGACTTCCTCCACTCGAAGGCGGGGAACTTCCTTCCTCAGTACTCACAGACTCGCTACTTCGCGGTGTTGTTAATTCATCATGCGGCATAATTCCTGAATCAGCACGACGAAAACATCTAGGAGTAACCGATCCTCCCTAAAAAGAAATACAAATAAAAAGAAAATTAAGAGAGTCCAAATAAGTAAGATTCAATTGTTTAAAAAATGAATTAAAAAAGAGAAACTTTTACAATAGAATATTTTGGGGATTCAGGATACGGGTAACATTCATACATGATATGCAGATAATGAGATAATTGACAATGAATCGACAGCAAAGGCGAAGTCCTAGGAGGGGAGGGGGGGGGGGATTAAATCGGTGCCAGCAAACATTTTCGGGGAAAGTTTTGGTAAGGCTAAAACAGCCTTAAAAATAAATAATAGGCCTATTGATTTAATTAACAAAAATTTCATTAAGACGACATTTTAAACGAAATCCATCAAATGGCAGGATTAAATTCTATATTCAAACTTTCCACCGTAGACTCTAGTTGAAACATTATTTATAAGTAGAATGTAAATTAAAACACTAGATTATAGGTTTTAAAATTTTATACAAATTAGGATGGAGGAAATTTTATTAACATTTTATGGGCATTTTGACATATCTGTCTTAATCAGAAGTGTTTACATTATACTACAGGGACGTATATAAGGGGGGGGGGGAGCTAATTTATTTATTATAACCTAATTAATAATTAATCTTATGACGCCTCCCCCCCCCCCCATTTTATAAAATAATACAAAAACAAAAATTTTCAATGCTAAAAAATATAAATTTATATAAAAATATTTTTTTTATTTATTCTTATTTATATTAAAACTAGCAATCATTTGGAAAACTAGTCCTGGGGGCCAATATTCGCGCCTCCCCTTAGACTAGTCCGCGCCTCACAGTTTGGAAAACGCTGGTATAAGGATAGTGGAATTTGTATCAGGAATGAAAGTTAGAAGAAAACGCAACCAGAATTTTTTCTTTAAAAATATATTTTAACAGCTTACGTTTCGGCCTTGGTAAAAGCCATCCTCGGATGACCACTAACAGCTCCGAGGATGGCTGCGTTTTCTTCTAACTTTCATTCATGAAGAAAAATATTTTTCTCAAATCTTATTTTCACGCCCTGGGGGGGGGGATGCCTAAATTAAATATAAAATTTCAACCTCCTAGCTCAATTCCTTCATGCTCTAAATTGAACCCAAGCAGACACACAGACAGAACATGTCGCAAAAACCACATTTTTTGGATTCAGGGGACCTCAGAACGTGTATATCCATTAAAGTCTCGACATCGAATTTTTGACATGAATCCAATACTTTCTCTCTATATAGGCCTATATGTGTATTAACTTATACATATAGGTAAGAGAAAGTAAAAATTCAAATCAGAATTGAGATTAGTTCTATAATAAAAAAGATGCGGTAACTCACCCCAGTAAAATTCTAAGTGGACTAATCATATCTTACTTTTCTACCTAATGAGAAAAATCCCTACAAAATTCTGCAAGGGATTCGATGGGTTCCTAAGTTACCCAGTGTTATTATTATCTGTTTATGAGAGTTTCGAAATGTTCAAAAATTAATTCCGCCCCAGTAATAAGAAATTTTAGAATGACATTAAAATGTTTCTACCCCACTTTGATATTTGCTAAATATTGAATATAAATTTTAACACAAACGGAATGCACTTATTTTTTTAGTAAAAGTATTACAAAACATTAACATCTTTATGCAATATAGGGGATGGGGCATTAACCCCCCCCCTGGTTAATGCCTTCATGCCCCCCCCCCCCTCTTTAAGTAAATGCGAGCCTTCACCGCGAAATTACTCTCAAAATAATTTGAATACATTTATAAATAATTATTTTAATTTTTATTTTATTTTGAAATTATTTTATTTTATTTTTCAACCCTTAATCCACCCCTGTGTAAAAAGATATTAAAGAAATTTGATTAACAAAAATATAGGCCATATAGAATTTGGATACCAAATGGCTTAAATTGAAATGCCTGGACCCCCGATATGTATATTATTAATTAATAACGGTTATCGTCAAAGTCTTATATGGCCTGAGTTGCCGAAAAGGGTGAATGTGTGTGTGATTGTGAGTGTGAATGAGAAAAAAGTGTGAGTGTTTAAAAAAAAAAGATAAAAAATAAAAAAACTATTTTTTTTTTAATGACACGTGAACTCCCCTCCCCCCTTTCAACAGCTTATATTCTCCCTCTACCCTTAGTGAAATACAAAATATTCAATTTCATATTCAAAAGAATCGTTTTTCGCAATCAAGTTATTTGTTTCTATCATTTTTTTTTTTCAACGATAAAATGCATAATAATTACCTTTAATAAGACGCTCAAGAGGGTGTGCTGGTTGACGGTGAGGTCAGGGTGGGTTACACTATATTAATTATTCACTTTGATTCACTTTACACACAAATAAATAAGAGAGCAAGGAGCTCCGCGCCTGCATCCCGGCAACGCACTCGACTCGACTGAACGAGAGATTCGTCTCTTATCTTTGTATAGGAATAAAAATAAAATAGATGAAAATAACAATTCCCTTTTTATTAAAAGTAAAAAAATACCTTTTGCTCTAATCTAACTATATTTATAACTGCAAAAGAATGTCAACAAGTGATTTGGAATATTCCAAGGCCTTTCTTAAATAATCAACCCTTCATCCCTCTAATCAAAATAATAATCAACGCTGTTTTTTGAATGTTTTCTATTTATTTGGCTTCAATTGAGCTAAAATAAGCTAAATAACTAAAAAATATTTTTTTCAATTTTTCAACCCCTAATCCAATCTTTTTTCTTTTTTTTTAACACTCACACTTTTTTCCCATTCAAAACACTCACATTCATACAGTTTTTTCGGCAACTCAGGCCATTTAAGACTTTAAACGATACTCGAATGTTTAATATATCTATTGGGGGTCCAGGCATTCTTATTTAAGCCATTTGGTATCCAAAAAAAAACATCGGACTGCCTAGGGTTCGAACCCGCGACTTTTAATACGAGGTTAGCACGCAAACCCCTACACCAAGCCCCAAGGGCACCAAAAAATATAAACTTATATAATATAAAAATATTTTTTTTTTATTTATTCATATTTAATTAAAGAAAACCTCCGTCCCAGAATCTTCTAAATTATTTTATTATTTTATTTATAAAACTAGCAATCATTTGGAAAATTGATCTTGTTGGCCAATATTCGCGCCTCCCCTTAGACTAGTCCGCGCCTCCCTAGGGAGGCGCGCCTCACAGTTTGGAAAACGCTGCTCTACAGTATGTCGAAATGAGAAGAGACGGTTAAATTAATTTTAATGAACTTATAAGCTAGTGTCTTAATTTACATTTCAGTCACAAATTCTAAATTCTAAAAAAATGTATTATCAAATAAGTCCGGCACCCTTTCTCTAAAAATAAAAAGATTAGAGGTGTAGGCGATTTATTAGGATTTTTAAAATAGAAACTAATTATAATAGTGGAAATAAACAATTAATAGGAATTAATTTTTTAAATATACAAAATGAAACAAATATAAAAAATAAAAATATACTAACTATATTTTCTTAATATTGGATTATTTACATATTTTTAAAACATAAATCTTAATGGATCCGTTTTCTAATCTATTATTATAATATCACCTCATTAGTATATTCATGCTTGGAGAGATAATAAGGCATAAAATAAATAAATAAAAAGTTTTACATGCGGTAGAAGAAAAAAATAAATAAAACAAGCAAATGGAGGAGATGTTTCGGGGGCTCTTTACCTGTGGCTGTGGAGCTGTCGATGGTTCAGTATGAACAGTAACATTGGCAGCCACTTCAGCATTATTTGCAGCTGTTGTGTTGGTGGGCGTTGTTTCGTAGTCTCGTGGGTTCAAAAGGTCTCGATTGGTACGAGCATACGTCACCGTATCATCACACATTACATGATCGAGGAGCTGGTTATTATTATTATTTTTTTTTTTTTGGTGATTGTGATGTGATGTGATGGTGGTGTGGCGGCGGAAGCGGCGGGCGGCATCGGGCAAAGATCACACACACACACGCACAGACACACACATGCAGTTAGTAGCCAAGGTGATGGAAAGTGATGTATAAATAAGGTGACAAATATTTTGATAGAAATTCTCAAAAGAAAGTTTTTCGAATATTCTCAAAAGATTTCGAGAAAAATAGTATTATGTTATAACTACAAATTAATGACCCTATCTATTATATATTATCTATATATCGGTGGCAAAAAAGGCTTTTAGCCTGATGCCAACATCTTTTTAAATAATATCTATTATCTAGAGATAAAACTTAAATTTGCACTAACTTTACGCTCATTCATCATCTCAATTGAATGGCTTGCCTTCGAGTGTTAGTGGTAGAGTGAGCGCCACAATTAAGTCCCCACCTGATAGCTAGAGCCTTAAGTAAGCTTATATTATGCTGGATAATGAAATAATTTTAAATTTGAAAAGGTAAAATAAAATCATCTATACCAGATTTTACGTTTTACTTTTTCGGTCATTTAAATTATTTCACTATACACCATATACTTAAGGATCTAACTATCAGGTGGGGACTTAATTGAGGCGCTCACTGTACAATGGTTTTTAATTTTACAATGCTACAACAATAACTGTGAAATTTTTATTATAACTCTGGATTTATAATATGTGAGTTACACATCTAGGAAATTGAGAGCAAAGGGGAGTCCTCTAAATTTGAATCTCAAAAAACTTAAGCATTTAAAGAAATTTCTACACGCTTGTTCCTCGGAGCCCATCCAAGATTCAGCCGAGTTGCTTAATTGCAACGATCTTGGAGATATTTAGGAAATAAAAATAAAATGTTATAAAAAAATAATGATAAAATTGTCTAATGACAGACATGACAGTTCAAAACAAGCTCTCTGATTGGTTAGAGCAGGCTTAATACAATCTTTTAGTGATAATAAGCGAACATCGTTAGCTCCTATTTCGCCTTAATGGAAATTCTATGATATGAGATTTTAAAGGAATAAAATTGCCATTATTAGGAGAGGTTGGATTGCTTATTCAGGAAAGTAATAAATTAGTAATTTGATTAAAATTCAAAGTTAAAATGGCTAACTAATATCTATAATGAATATACTCCTTAGTTAAAAGGAGTTATCAGACTAAATCAAAAAAGTATTTTTTTCTATTTTTCTCAGCCTAAATAATTTCCTATTCTTTATCTCATTAATGTTACGAAATAAAATATCAATATTAGAGAATTAAATGTTAGAATAAGAAATAGCAGTCCACAAGAATAAAATAACCTTAAAATCCTTATTTAAAGAGAATATTCGTTTTTTTTTTTCTAGAGAATTTCAACATAAATGAGAAATCCAAAACCAATAAATAAGAACAAACATCACCCGAAATTATTTTACAGGTTATTTGAGAAAGAAATCGGCGAAAACAAGTCAAAAGGAATTTGCATAGCAGAGGTTAATTCTACTCCCTCGGTCCCTTTTTTTTAAGGGAAATTCAAGCAGTTTTATGTGAAGGGTTTTATAGGGGAGGATCAGATCAGAGGTAGGGCCGCCGCGGCAGCCAACCGTCCTGTAGACGGATCCAGATCAACGCAATCTCAGTTAAATGTTTCAACAAATTCATTTTATTTTATTAACTAGTTTCAAATTTTGAAATGTATTTAATTAATAAGTATATTTTTAATTTTAAAATGGAATAAGTAATCAGTTAAAAATAATGATATAATTATTATACTATTTTGTTTAATTTTTTACTTATGCCCGTTTGCACCAACACATCTTGGATCTTAAGCTCGTCTTACATCTTACAATTGAATTTGAAATCAGGAAATCGGGTCTTAAGATCCTCTATTTGTGCCTTCATCGCATAAATAATAACAATAATATATATTTATATCAAAAAAATATATTAATTTTAAACTGAGGTAACCGTTGACTTTAGTTGAAACATTACGATTTAATAGGAGAATTAAATCCAAGTAAGACTGGTAACACAAGGTTTTTGTTTCAATAATTTATTTAACACTTTATACGTATTTCGACACAAGATGTGTCATCATCAGAAGTGAATTACATACTCAGTATTTGATGATGACATCTTGTGTCGAAATACGTATAAAGTGTTAAATAAATTATTGAAACAAGAAACCTTGTGTTATCTTACTTGAATTTAATTCTCCTATTAAAAAAATATATTCTATAGGCCTATATAAATAGTTGAATAGGTAAAATGCCACATTCCGCTTATTAGATTATGGAAGGCTCAAGGGGAGCTTAAGATCTAGGATATGTTGGTGCAAATGGACCCAAATCTTCTCCTTAGGATGATAATTTTTTCCGAAATCATCAGTTTATGTCTGCTTTAGAGGCATATTAGAGCGATAGATGTTTCTGACTTAAAGGGTCGCGAAAAAATCCAATATATATTAAAGTAGCAGCCGGAAAATAAGTTTGGGAGCCTCTGATTTATTGGTATTATGGGGATATACTATAAGTCCGGCACTTCCTCTCCAGCTTGTCTGTTCCTTTTTGACGGCTCAGAATATACTCAATAAATGATAATTAATATTTAAAGAAAAACGGATTTATTCCATTTCAAAATCGAGTGTACTAATTTATAAAAAAGTATCCAAAATATTTTTGAAAAATTCCAATTATTATAAAATATAATAAATATAAATATATTATAATATAGATGAAGGATTGAGCTCACCTTGTTGTCTTCCGAAACGGAATCTTCGGCTATATCGTTGGTAGGTATCGGTGGTGGTGGTTGAGCCATTGCCATTCCCGGTAATTCCCTCAGTGTAGCATAATCGCCATCATCCTCGGACTCGCTTAATTGTCTCAAGCCTTTATGCGGAGCTACCGGTGGTTTTGCACTTTTGCTTTTCGGTGATTTATTACCATTTGTTCCTTTGTTCTAAATAATAAAAAGAAAAAAAAAATCTTACTATATTCTATTAAAAAAAAATTATATCAATAGGCCTATAAATAATTCACCTTATTCTTTCGACCTCCAAGCTGGTCATCGAAAGTGACTTTGTGTTTGACACCGTTTCTGCCATTCAATTTGCGATGGAACCAATTAGATTTTCTTTGGTCGTTCTCACTATTGGTTTTAGGGGATGGTAACTTTGGTCGTAGCCAGTAGATCTGCTCTTCTCCATCTTCAGTAGAATTTCCTCGTGAATCTAAAAAAAGAAATTAAACATTTTTAAGAATTATTTTTTTTTCTCCAAAATGACACTCAAAAATTGTGTAATTATACTAAAAATAATCACCAAAAGTCTGCTGTTTTTAAGAAAAGTTTATTTCAAATTAATTTAATAAAATAAAATTTTATTACTGAATTATTAAATTAAAGCCGTTAGAATCAGTGAAAAGTTTTTGTTTTGAAATTGAAGTTTTAAATTTAAAGGAATCCTTAGCCAATTCAGAGTTTTGTTTACCCTGTCCAGCTCTTGCTTTTCTGTCCATGGCAGCTTTTTGAATAACAGCCATGATAGCCTTCTTAGGAGAACCGTCAGAGACTGTATAAGTGCGACCGTTGCCAACAACAAGGAGAGGAGCTGAAGATGAAGAATCTTCTCCACTTCGACGTCGAGATGTGATTAAATCAACATCGGTGACAAGTTTGACTGAACGAGCTGATCGAACCGCAGCTCTCCCTAAGGAAAAAAATCTCTTATTAACATAACGATTATTATAATTAGACAGGGCCGGAACTAGGAGATTTTTTAGGGAGGGCAAAATTTAATTTGCCGCCCCTCCTTAAAATTTTTCTGCGAAAATTTTTTTTTTTCGCGGAACCAAATTTTCCCGTCCGAAAAAATAGTTTACCTTTTTTTAGAGACGCAAAATTTGCCGCCCCCTGATATCTGCCGCCCGGGGCACTGCATCCACTGCCCCCCCCTAGATCCGGTCCTGTAATTAGATGATCTTTCTATCGTGGACTTTTACCTGAGATAACCAGTGGCGTCATTTCAACAAACTTTTCTTGAGAGGGGCAAATTTTTTTCTTGGGGGGGGGGGGCAAACATTTTTTTCCTTAAAATTTACTTACAAATATGAACTCAAATTGAGCCAAAAGATATTTTATTTAATTAATTGTTTAATTCTCTACAGTTTATATACTCGTAGATATATTTCCAAACCTATGATATTCTTTAAGGTCTTTTTCGGCATCTGAGACCATTTTGACCAAACATTTTAATTAAAAATAAAAATGAATTATTCATTTATAGAGTGCGAAAATAGAGGTACTCTTTCAAAAGCAAGTACAACGATAGCCTATTTATTTTTATAGACTTATATTTATTTACATTTATTTAAAAATGAGAGTTTTTTTTTTTTTTTAAATAAAATCATTGTTTTTTGAATAAATTTTTTAAAGAACTTACGCGTTTCTTTTCCGTTTATTTTATTCTCATATCATTGATTATAATTAATTGAATAAATCAGGATTTGAAGGAACTTTGCAGCCAGGAGATTAAATATAAAAAATCTTTTATTTAATTTTTTAATAAGCCCACAATCTTCCGTCCACTCTATATAAAGTATTGGAATTATGTCAAAAATTCGATGTCGATTTTGATGGATATACAAGTTTTGAGGTATAGTATTCAAAATACCTTGATTCGGACTTAACAAGTCATAGATATATTTAACAAGACTGTGACCGGTGGCCTGGTGCAATGGACAGCACGCCTATGCCCCGGAAAGGCGGATATCCTGGGTTCGATTCCCGGGGGCCAGGGCATGTTTGGCCTCACCAATAAAGTACACTCACAGTCTTGTTAAATAAAATATTAAATTTGCTTAATTGAATAAATATTTAAAAGAAATTTTTTAAAATAATTTCATCCACTCACCTACTGTGACTCTCAATTTGAAAATCCAACGGCGTTTAGCAGTGAAGACAAGCCATACGATAACCCAGAGCAAAAGATGACCGATGCCTGCTGCCACCCCAGCAAGAACAGCAGGATCCAGTGTCCCTCGGTATAGATTGGTGTAATCATGCAGAAGGGGCGCTTGGCACACCCCAAGACTGGCCAACACGCACAGAGAGGCGCAATGTGTGAAATAAATCCATCCTCCACCGCCAGAGAATCCAGCACGCAGCATTATTACTCGACGATCACGTTCCTTGTAGAAAAATCAACAAGTTTATTTAATCTCAGCTCTTTAATTAAAGTAGGCCTACAAATAATTGCTTACTTGATTTAAAAAAGCTTGAAATCGCCCATATCCATATAAATAAACAACAAGACTTGATGCCAGTACGAGAATTTGGCTTAAAATAAAAAGAGCTAGTGATACATGAGCATCAAGAAGAAAGGGAGGATCGCTGGAGACATGTCGCCGAAGAAGAGGAACCGCTTGGTCCACACCCACAGCTTGTACCTATGACAAAAATTAGAGAAATTTTCATAAAGAAAAAGAATGCCACAAAAGCTTAAAATAATCCAGTATCTTCAAAAGATTTTTGCCAGATGTGATATTAATCTCAATAAAAGGTGATTATAATTGTTCATCATGTTTATGAGTAAATGAAGGAAATAATAATTACTTTATAGAGAACACAAAATCCAGCAAAAGACACGAGTTGTTGAGCAGCGTTAGCGAGCAATTGGCACGAGAAAAGAGTGCCAAATGCTTTATTGGTGTTCCAAAAGACGGCAGGATATCGCACAGCATAGACGATTAGAGCTACAGCGTAGTTTAGGTATTCAGCCGAAACGCCCCAACCACCTGAAGAAAAAAATTAATTTCTATATACGCCCCTGAAAACAAGTATAGGAAAATTATAAGCTCAACATTAGTCTAATAGATTGTCGCATTCTATTGTAGTTCTTTAATCGGAGGGGATATTAATTAGTTAATTAGACACTATAGTCTAGTCTACAATCGATTATTCCAAATGTCGAAATTACCCCTCAATAAGATAACAATAAGAGTTTTTGCCTTTGCGCCAACCCTGAGTGTGCATCCCTCAGTTGGTTGAATTTAGGATATAATTAATCCCTTAGGGTTTTATTGGTTCCCTCTTCCATTCTGCTCAGAGGGGATCATTAATGATAGAGTTAGATAATTTTTTTTACAAGTCACTTTAAAATTTGAAAATTGGTTCCCTTAAGCTCTTAATTCAATTTAAAATAACTAATTCTGATTTTTAATTTTTTTGTAAATTATGAAAATATTTCTAGGACTTGAAAAAAATTTCAATGTAATTTGATGATACCTGCGGAGCCGCCAGTGGGATACTCTGGCGAAAGGATGGCACGAAGACCAGCGGCGATGGCAGTAGCTGGCGAAACTCTATCCTCATCAGAGGGTTCTTCTTCAGGAACGACAGAAACAACACCCGGTGATCCCGTTGATGTGACCAGAGGCTGTGGGGTCGGCAAAAGGGTCAAATTGCTAAGGTTGCCTGAGGGACCGAGTGGAGCAGTCGGGCCCAAAAAAAGGCTTGAATTGGCGGGGTGGGTCATGAAACTTAACACGACTAGACGATCACGTGGCTGAAGAAGGAAATCCAAGTCGGTGCGCCAGATGTCATCTGAACAACAAAAATCATTTGATCGTGGTTAAGAATAGAAAATAAAAAAAAGAGAAAGAAAAATGGCCGAGGTAAATATTTAACGTGTGTCTTTCTATAGATGCATTCTTCCAAGTGTCAAAGATATCTATGATTGAATATTTTAAATATTTCAAAACGTTTCCGGTTTCTCGATCAGAGTCGGGCAAATTTAATTATTAAAACTAGGAAATTCAAAAGAAATTGAGTTTTTTAATTCTAATCAAGTACATAATATTATTTAAATACGAAGATGCAAAATGTAGGTATGTATGTATTACCCCTATTGAATGAGATATGAACCCGTTAAACGTCAATCGTTTGTTTAAAATATTAGACATCTAGATAATTTTTTTTTTCTTCTCTATAACTTTTGGAGTGAAGAAATAAAGTATTTTAAATTCCAAAATTCTAACAGAAAGTCTTGCATAGAGACATAGAGATATTGGCAATATTCGGGTAACTACTTGTTGCTATATTACTTATCAAATGTAAGCCACTTCCTTATTTATAAAAAAAAATATTTTCTGAAAATAATATCAGTTTAAGAATATATACATCCAATTTAGCAGTCTAATAAATTTTAAAAAATAAGTGGATTGCTTTGGACTAAAGATAGGACATGCTGAGTACAAAGAGGCAGATCCGTAGTTCGACTCTCGGCGGTATCTACTTTTTCTAGCTATCTGAGTTAATAAACATAAATATATGTATTGTATTAACAATCGATATTTTATATAGGTATAGTTTATTATTATATATTTACTAGCCAATGAAAAGCATTTCATCCAACTGATCTCTAGGGACCAAGTTTGTAGGATCGGTCCTGGAGAAAGCACTATTTGTAACTTGAAAGGCAAAGAGAATATCTTCCACATATTATTCACCTGCCTAATGTACCATAAGAGTAGGGAAAAATTTATAAAGAAATACTTGGAAAAGGACTGTAGTGTTAATTGTTTACTAAATGAGGTAATAAAGATGAGAAGTTTGATATAGTTAATAATCTAATGTACAGAAAAATTGTAATTTGTTAATTTAATTATTTGAATATTTTGTCAAGTATGTACGGTAGAAGTAATGTGTTAAGAATCGGAGAAAAAGAAAAAAATAAAGTAAAATAAAAAAGAATGTAAAGAAAAAGAGCGAAAACTCGCTCACTTTATAGCGAAATGCTGAAGACAAATAAATTTATTATTATTATATTTATTAATATAATAATCTCTCCAGTAAATTTAATAAAGTTCAGTCGATTAGCAAAGAAAATGTAAATGTTTGTAGAGAGAAAAATTCTATTGTTTTAAGGTGATTTCTTTTCCATAAAAAAAAAACACATTTAATCCATAATAAGGTTTATCTCTTCTTTGATTTATACAAGATCGAAAAGGAAAAAAATTCAAATGCAAGGCTATAGCCCGGGGCACGACATTTGGAAAGGAGACCAAATTTACAGCTAATTATTTAAATATTCAGGGCCGGAACCCGCATAAGGCCTGTCAGTCTGAAATCATTCAATAATGATAACGCTATACCCTTACTTAAATGATAATTATAAATTGTAAAACAGATGGTTAACAATTAATACAAGATTAACGGATTTAAGCTTTTACGATTCTATTACCTATTAGTAGGTAATAAAAGACATTTTATCATTAATCATAATTTTAGTTAGTAATTAGGCCTAATAATATAAATTAACTACAAAAAACTACCCCTATTTCTGCAGGCGTCATCAGGTGATGTATTCACTTTGAAAAGCAAGGGCTAACTCATGATGACGGCTGCAGAAATAGTGATCGTTTTTGTAGTTAATTTGTATTATTAATTACTAATTAAAATCATGATTAATGGGAAAAATATCTTTGATTACTAGTAATAGCTACAAGAAAATGATTGGGTTTTATATAAAACAAGAAAGTGACAATCATCCATGTGTACGGAGACCAGGTCCAAAGTATTCCGAGGGTAATAATTAAAGACCGGACAAAAAAGCATAAAAAAATGGAAAAAAAGTGCTTAAAAAAGCATAAAAAACTTGAATAAAAAGTTGATAAATAGCGTAAAAGTTGAAAAAAAGCATCTCATAAGCAATTTTTACTCATACCTAAATTTATTCCGCCTCGCCCTGCGAAAAATTTTGTTTTCGCGGAACCAAATTTTTTCACCTTGCGGAAATTTTTTTTTTTACAGGGCTACTATATTTTTCGCACTGTGGGGTTTTTGGAATTTTTTTTTTTTTTTTTGGGGGGGCTCCCCCCCCTTATATACGTCCCTGGTGTATGCGTGTGTCAATGGGAAAAAAGTGTGTTTTTTAATAAAAAAAAAAAAATATATATATAAATATTCGTAAAATAAGTTCAAATAAGCACGAAAGGCAAAAAAAGCATGAAAACTCAAATAAAGCAAAAAGCATAAAAAATGCAATCTCAATGCACTTAGTTTTTCCTAATTCGTATAGAAATTAAATATCTAATAAGGAAGGTGTATGCTTGTTTCTTGGCAATGAAAAAAAAAATTTTTAGAGTGTTTTTCTTAAAATTTTTATCTAATGGCTGCTTATAAAATTGAGCAATAAGCATTTTGCTTAAAATCCGGTCTCTAGTAATAACATTTCCCATAACGCCATGGAGTTAGGCATCCCAACTAACACAAGCTCTGTTTTGAAAGCCAGACAAGACAACCAGAGAGAGACGTTTTTGACAAAAGAAGAAAAAAAAAAAAGTTAAAATGAATTTTTTAAAATAAAATTATATATTTTCAAGTTATATAGAAATACTAGATGAAATATCCGGCGAAGGCGGACAGAAAAAAAAAAATTAATTTCGTTTTTCAATGAATTCGTAGTTATTTAAAAGAAATTCTAGGCAATACTTTTGATCTAGTGGTATTTAAAGTAATGTTTGACTTAACACTTAAATTGGACTATATTATTCTCGAAGGAACCAAGCGCCATTAACCTAAATTTGAGATAAAGGTCATTATTGTAAACAAACCCAATGGCAATGACTTTTTTTCTTGTTTTATACAAAAAAAGTGAACAGAGCAATAATGTTGCGATTTATATAAAAAAAAAAGTCGATCTTCTTTTTCCCTACAAGATGGCGGAATTATCTCAATTTCGATCTTAATTGCGCTTGGTTCCTTCATGCATAACATGGTCTAATTAAAGAGACAATGAAAAAATCTAGCAACCACTCACTCCAAATGTCTTGAAAATCCTCAATAATAAATTGTCTAAAATTAAATTATAGATAACCAATTATTGGATAATTATATATCAAAATTTATTTAAGCGATTAGCGCTGAAAACCAAGGTTTGAAAATTAATGTTAATTAAAATTTCAAGCATTTTCTATTTTTATATCTTTGATCAGGTTAATTTATATAAAATGCCAAGTAAGCTTTTATGTAATAATTTTAGCTCTCTCTGTGCGATTATTGATTACGAATTAAATTAAAATATTTATTTTCCTTTATTATTGTATAAAGTATGAGGAATTAAATGTTTACTATTTATTTTACTTAAGCTCCAATTATTTTCAATGATTAATGTGAAATTAAAGAGACTTTCATTAATTTAAAATGATTAGTTATATAATGCTTATATATATATTTATTTTATTGCTAATACTAATTTTACTTGGGAGTCGTTTTGATATATTACTTTGTAGTTTAGTAGTCTCTGTTTAGGATTTCAAAAATTTATTTAAATTAATAAGATTCGAATGATATAAAAGTATCGTAGCTAAATAAATATAAATGAACTATCCGCACAGTCCGCATTAGGGCAAACTTTTTTTGTCTAAGGGCACAGGACTGAAAAAAGAATTTTATCTTTAAACTTTTTCATAAAATTTACATAAATGACAAAATTGTTATATTTTTTGGCCGTCAAAGTTGTTAAAAAATATAACAAGATAAAATTTATTTGCTCGCTCTAGTTATTTTAAAATAAATAAGTTACCCGTTGTTATAAAAAAAAAAGGCATATTGTTTTGATGCGAAAATGAAAAATTAACAAGCCAAGTACTAAGTGTATAAAAATAAGTATTAAAAAATTCATAAAGCTATTATAGCAGCTCTTAAAAATTATTAAAACGATAAAAAAAAAGGAGGGAATGTTGAGAAGGGATGATGACGAGAACTTATCGACAGAAGCAATTGCTGGGTAAAAAGTCTCTAGCCTTAAGCAATGTAGAACTTATCCCCCTTCTTTTAGTATAAGAATGTTGTTTTGGAATGGAGGAGGGAGGCCCTTTAGCTTAATTGTGCCCTGGTGGGATTAAAAGCAGCCAAGTCGACTCGTTAAGCCCTCAGACACCTGGGCTGTTTGGATATTAACCCCCATTTATTAAAGTGTTTAAGCATTTTGACACTTGGTCAATTTCATAAGCCCTTTTTTACACACCTGGATACGGATAAATATAAATCGAATGGAAACAAACAAAAGGGTTGTTCAATAATACTAGATAGAGATTTTTCAGAGGAAAAAAAAAGAGAAGAGAGAATAATCATATTTTTCCATGCATATGAAATTGATAAAAAATAAAAGAACAATGCAATTTCAAGAGAGATCAATTCATATTTAAAAAAAAAAAAACGAGTTTAAAGCCAAAATACGTAAATAAATAACAACCGCAAGTATTCAATTAATAATGGCGTTATTGGTTTCTCTTTCAAAAGAGTAAAATTAATTGCATCGCATTGCCTTAGTTTCGCCCTACTCCTGTGTACTTGGCTTTATTTCCTGGCATATATACAATACAAAAAATATTTTGAGATTATATTAAACTATTTTAATATTGCATTTTTTTTTATAAAAAAAACAAACACTTTTTTCCCATTCACACACACATACTTTGGCAACTTCGGCCATATAAGACTACAGGGCGCAGCCAGAAATTTTTGAAGGGGGGGGGATCAAGAAAAATTTTTCAAACATTTGAAAATTTTAAGATTATTTTAGGCCATTTATGAATCTTTTTTTTTTTTTGTCAAGCTTATACCCTATATGAAAAATAATTTGTATTATAGAGCTTAAATATCTAGTCATGGCTTCGGTCCCATGGGGAGGGGGGGTTTGTACCCTCAAAACCGGGGGGGGGGGCCTGGCTTTGCCTATGTAAGACTATACAATAATTATGAATATATATATATTGGGGTTCAGGCATTCTTATTTAAGCCATTTGGTTTATATTGTATTAATTTATTCTATCTTTATAATTGTTTGAATATATTGTATTAAAACAAAGACAAATTCACAGCCGAAGATGGTTCAAACCCGAACCGAAACGTTAACACGGAATTAAAATTTTTTATTAAATTAAATGAAATCTTGGGAATTATATTTTGTGAGTAAAATTAATTTTCCTGGTATCATGAAAATATCTTAATAAACATTGGCTGATCATATTTGTAAAATAATTTATTTTGTTATAATCTGAATTTTTTGTATTTCTATTGTAATCCCAACTAGGTTGTATAATTTTACGGGGCTAAAAAATAGCAAAAACCGGTCGTGTAGAATTCAACTCGAGGTGAGGCGGGTGGGGATGGGGAACTTTATTCCAACCCAGCGATATATCATCATCATACTTATATATAAAAGGCTAAGAGGGTGTCCGATGTAGGGATGAAACGATACCACCGAGGTATCGATACTTTTACTCGGTACTGGTATCGGTCGCAAAGTATCGAGTACCTACTCGGTATCGATTGAAAAGTATCGATACTTACTCGTATCGGTCAATTTTTTCGTACAATTAAAGATAAGCAAAAACTTTGCAGCCAGGAGATTAAAGAAAAAATCTTTTATTTAATTTTCTATTTGCTGACGTTTCGGTCGCCAATCACGGCCTTCATCATCAGAGACCTCCGAGTAGCAAGTATAAGATAATATTTTTGTACATATCAAAGTAAAAATAAATTGTATATTTTTAATTGCAATGAATATTAAAAAATACCTAAGATCGTGTATAATTGACAATACTTGCCCTGATAAAGGTCGTGATTGGAGACCGAAACGTTGGCAAATAGAAAATTAAATAAAAGTTTTTTATTTAATCTCCTGGCTTCAAAGTCCCTGATCTTGATTAAATCTCCACAGCCATAAAACATCAAGTTTTTGGAGAAAAAAAGAAAAAATCTGGTGTGACTGGCGCACAGCACACAACTTTCTCTTACCTTCGGTAATCGAAAGTTGTGTACTGTGCTTGTCACACCAGATTTTTTGTGTCGACATGTATTTAGTTTCCGACAGTAGGGTACAATTGAATTCAAGATGTAAAATTTATAAGTATGTGAAAATATTTATATTTTGATACCATGGCAACCATTTCTCCTATCTTTTCTATGGAGTACAAGAGTAAAGTGGTCTTCAGAAGATTTCAATCACAAAATGAGAATATACATTTTAAAGAGCAACTAAAAAATAGTTGATATATGAATTAAAAAAAAAATCGTTGGAGCAAATTTTGAGAAAATCGAAAAAAACTGAAAAAGTGAATCAGTAAAGTACTAGTACTTTTTGGTCGATTTTGTTCAAAAGCTTCGTGTCACGTCCCATGGGGGTGCCTAACTTAAATATAAAATTTCAACCTCCTAGCACTTTTCGTTCTTGAGATATTTTGTTCACAGACAGACACACAGACAGGCACACAGACAGACAGACCATGTTGCGAAAACCACTTTTTTAGATTCAGGGGACCTCAAAACGTGTATATCCATCAAAATCTCAACATCGAATTTTTGACATGAATCCAATACTTTCTCTCTATATATATATTAACATATACCGGGTGGGCCAATAGTGCGTGGACGGAAGATTGTGGGCTTATTAACGGACATTTTTAAAATTTGTTGATCGCACATAATGTGGGGCCTTTAGGGCTACAAATTAAAAATATTTTCGTTCCAATTGCACCTCATATACAGGGTGGTCCATATCAAAGTTATGTTTTTTTAAATGGAACGCCCTGTATATTATTGCATATTTGGATTCTACGGCCAATTTTAGTATGAGTTTATGTCATGCAATGTATTCCAAACCAAACCGTTTAGCCGCAAATCGGGCTTTAGTGAAAAAACTGCTGTCTGGAAAAAATTGAATATCTCCCGAACCATAAGACTTAGGGGACTGTTCTTTTGTGAGGTTACTAACCATGAAATGTACTAATGTAGGCCAGATGGGTAACCCGGAATTATTCTTATATTGGGAGATATGGCTATGCCAATTTGGAAAATTTCAATCATGGATAACTTCATTTTTTCAAATGGAACATGCTACTTTTTTTATGCCATGGGACGTGAAATTTAATTATCTTTCAGATGATATAAGGTTGTCTATATCTATCTTTGGTAGTTTTCTTTTTATTCCAAAATATCTGATAACGAAAAAAAAAAAATTTTATTATAGACAAAATAATTGAAAAAAAAGCCAAACTCAAAACAAAATTGTAATAAATGGAAAAAATATGCTAAATATTCGAAAATGTCTTTAAATTTCCCTTAAAATCATTTATTAGAACTCATCGAAGAAGTCCCGCTTGCTCAAATTCGGGTTATGATTTGTCAACAAGATGGCGCAACTCCTAACCTGAACATAACCCTAATTTCTTTTTCGAGAAGTTCTAATAAATGATTTTAAGGGAAATTTAAAGACATTTTCGAATATTTAGCATATTTTTTCCATTTATTACAATTTTGTTTTGCGTTTGGATTTTTTTTCAATTATTTTGTTTATAATAAATTTTTTTTTTTTCGTTATCAGATATTTTGGAATAAAAAGAAAACTGCCAAAGATAGATATAGACAACCTTATATCATCTGAAAGATAATTAAATTTCACGTCCCATGGCATAAAAAAAGTAGCATGTTCCATTTGAAAAATGAAGTTATCCATGATTGAAATTTTCCAAATTGGCATGGCCATATCTCCCAACACAAGAATAATTCCGGGTTACCCATCTGGCCTACACTGTAAAAAAAATATGAATTTTCAATCATTTTCCATATACTTTCGTGGTTTAATTTTAATAGACCAAGGATATGAAATAAAATTAATATAAAAGTTTATGAACAAATTGCCAACTTTTAAACTTATCTTTTTCTTTGTGTGCCGCCAAATTTTGAAATCGTTAAAAGTGTACCGCGACAAGTTGAGAATCACTGGACTAAACGTTCTCAAATAACTCGACTCCCTCAAGGAATTTTTATTAATATTATATTTTATAATTAATTTAAGGAAACGTGAAATTATTCTTTTAAAATTTATTTCACAAATCTAAATTTATTAAATTTTGGTTTGAAATTCGCGCTCTAAACTATTTAAATATTTATGAAGTCATACTAATTAAATAATTTTTATAAAGTAATTCAACTAAATAGCTATAAAAATTAAAATTTAAATTAACAATTTCACCAAAATAATTAATTTTAAAATATACAAGAAATTTGTTAGGTTGGCAGCAAATTGAACTTTCTCATATAAATTCATAAACAGTTTATGAAACAGAGTTCCTATACTTGTATAGGAAGTTTTTTGGAAGTTTTTTTTACAGTGTACATTAGTACATTTCATGGTTAGTAACCTCACAAAAGAACAGTCCCCTATGTCTTATGGTTCGGGAGATATTCAATTTTTTCCAGACAGCAGTTTTTTCACTAAAGCCCGATTTGCGGCTAAACGGTTTGGTTTGGAATACATTGCATGACATAAACTCATACTAAAATTGGCCGTAGAATCCAAATATGCAATAATATACAGGGCGTTCCATTTAAAAAAACATAACTTTGATATGGACCACCCTGTATATGAGGTGCAATTGGAACGAAAATATTTTTAATTTGTAGCCCTAAAGGCCCCACATTATGTGCGATCAACAAATTTTAAAAATGTCCGTTAATAAGCCCACAATCTTCCGTCCACGCACTATTGGCCCACCCGGTATATAGAGGTAAGAGAAAGTAAAAACAATTACGACTAAGAAAAAAATTCAGTTTTAGAAGTGCTACCCAAAAATAATTTTTCAAGATGTTTCCCTGTTGAACACGCAAATAATAAAAATTAAAATACAGTAGTACAAACCATTCCACTTATTTCTATTGTAAATAAGAACAAATGTACGTAAATGTTCTTCCTACCAAATTAATTATCGCATACGTGGACCGAGTATCGATACGAGTATTTTTGACCGATACTTACTTGGTACTTGATTCCAAAATATCGATTACAAAAATACTTGGTATCGAAAGAAAAGTATCGAGTAAGTACTTGTATTTACTCGTATCGTTTCATCCCTAGTCCGATGTGTGAAACAACCAATCAGGCCTCAGGGATAGCGCCATGGTAACAAAATATAAATATTTACCGATGTTTACGATTTTTTTTATTTATTTACATTTTGAATTCTAAAATATCGACGTAAATTTTTTTGTCTGTGTACCGGAAGAGTCCCGGAAAGGATATGATTTACAAAAAATCTTAAGTTCATGAATAATTAACCGCTAAAATAATCTCTACATATAAAAATGAAAAGGGAAATGTATGTACCGGTATGTATATAAGTAGGCGAGCAAGGGGGTCCAGGGGTCCAGGGTAGAATCTAAAAGAGTATGATCAACTCAAAATGATCCCGGACCCCCCTAATTTTGAGATTTGAATAACTTGGACCCCACTGGTGCAAATTTGATGATAATTGGAATTTAAGCTCAGGGTAGAATCTAAAAGACTATGATCAACTCAAAATGATCCCGGACCCCCCCGAAGGCGGGGCTTTGCGTCTAGTCTTTTTATAATATAATATATATGATTTCAGTATATAATAAATAAATCAATTCTGTAGGTCTGTCTCTCTATATTTCATCTAACGCACTATTCGATGACTTTTTGGAATTCTATTCTCGAGAGAGAACATTTTTTTTTTTTTTTTTTTTTTTGCCTTTAGTATCTATCCATGAGTTAATTAATCCAAACATGAAAGTCCTTTTTTAATTTAAATCTGATGGAAAAAATTTTAGGAATAAAAGATGTCTTAAAAAAAATTTAATTTAAACTCAATCGAACAAAGAAATTTGGAAATAAAATAACGTGTATAAAAAAAAGTCAATTTTATTTTTTTTTTAATTGAAATTCTTTGTTTTATATTTTAATTTAAAAAAAAATGACATGGGTATTTACTAACAGCCTGGGGATTTTATTTGAATCAATTTCGATTTAATATGCATTGAATTAATTTTTCAGGTATGTGGGATAGCTATCAATTTTTAATTTATTATAAAATTTATTTTCTGTAGCTCTGGCACTTAATACAGGGATAGAGGACCCACTTCTATTTCTTTCCCGGCTTAAAGGGCAAAATTTATTCAAAATTTATTCAAATTATATAGGCTATCAATTAATTTGAAAAAATAAGAACGAAGTCCAAATGGCCTTTTCTTGTCTTGTTCTTCTATGGGGCAGTCATATTATAATTAATAATAAACATTTCTCTTTCTAGCATATTTTTTTTGAAATTAAAGAAATATCAAGAGATTTTCTTTTTTCATATTCATGAATTTGATTCCCCAATGGTTTGGTATATTCTTCATTAATAAATTATAAAAAAAAAAGAGTTATGAGATTTTCTCTCTTGAAAGAGAAAAACCTTTTTAAAAAGTACTTGAAGAAGATTGAGTTTGTCGGATAGTAAAATATTTGTTTTGGCTTAAAAAATTTTTTTAATCCCCAGTCTAAAACTTCCAAGAAGAACTTTAAAGAAGTGTTAGTAATAGTAGCGAATCTACTTAACGTATGTTTTTTTTTTTTTTTATTATTAAAATGTTTTTCAATATTATTTTTTTATTATTGAAATAAAAAATAACGCTTATTTAAAATGCTAAAATATACAGAGTTTTAATTAAAAATATTAGTAAAGTAGCAACAAAAATATCTAATTTCATTCTATCAAAATAATGATCTACTTTGTGTTAACATCATAACCATTCTCAAGATTTAACGATTTTGATTAAAACTTAACCCATTAAAAGATTGCAACGCCTCGTAAAAGTTTAAGCAGTTATGAATATTAATAACGAATCTGAAAATGTTATTTTTTTCATCTCCGATATTATTAATGTCGTAATTGTGTAAAGCAACGGTTCCCAACCTTTTTTGATGTGCGGCCCACTTTTTCCGTTAAAAAAAAAAAAAAACGCTGAGGTCCAGTGTATATATAAATGTGTGCGTGTATGTGTAATTAAAATGGGTTGGTACAAAAAAAAAATTTTATTGCATTTACTTTGTATTAAGAACAAAAAGCAATCTTAAAAACTATGGGTCAGGTTTGAATGAAAACTGGATAGTTTTAGCCTTAAATCGCATTAAACTTTCAGTTTATTTCTGTATTTATTTTTTAAGAAACCTAAAGTTGAAAAAGCTCATTTATTTTTATTATTATAAATAGAGAGCGGAAAAAGTCTCTTATTTTCGTAAAAAAGTCGCCTTAATTGTTTTTTAGCCAAATAGTCGGTAAAAAGTCTGTTTTTGGCAAAAAAGTCGCTGTCAAGTTTAAGAATTAATAATATGAAAAAGTAAAAGAAATACAGCACTGTAAAATTTCTTTTGATAACACCTTGTATATCATTTTAATAATTTAAATAATTTTCGAGACCTATTCATGAATACCTCAATTCGGATTTGACTAAACACTAAACTACTCACATATTTCTTAAATATAATTTTTATATATTCGAAGTGAAAAAATACGATTGACAAATAAATATGAAATGAAAAAGAAATAGCAGTTTGAACAGATTTATGCTGAGGAACTTTGACAGATGAAACAATTTAATCTATTCCTATTCGTTCTATTAATTATGTATTATTTGAGGTAATTTTAAGCAATAAAAGATTCTAAATAATAAATGTGTAGTTTTATTGTAATTTGAAATGAATGAATTTGAATGAATTTAGTCCCTTGTAGACGAAAACGAAGGGAATGCTTAAAGTTTTAGGAAAAACTTGAAAATTATCAAAGTTCAAAGGCGATGGAAAAAATATGACCTCTATGGATCAAGACCACCTTAATATGCATATTAAGATAAGAGAAAGTAAAAATTAATTGAAATTTTTTTCAATATTTATTTTGCAATAAACGATTATATTATTTAATTTTTACGAAGGTAGGGAAATGTTCACTCCAGAGATGCTTGTGTGTATTAAAAGTATGATTTGCAAAATAAATTATTTTAATGTGAAAATCAACGGCTGATGTATTTTTCTCCGAAAACCTTATATATTAATTGATTCGGATACAAATTAATTGGAATAAATAGGGACCAGATCTAAATGGCCTCGAAGCCGAAAAAGACCATAAATAAATTAAAAAAAAAAAAGAAAAAAAAAACTCAATGGCCTCAGCCAAAAATGCAAAATTAAAAAAACCATATTATATTAAAAAATTTGAAAAAAGTCGGTCGCTTTTTCAAAAAAAAGTCTTTGCCAGGCAAAAAAAAGCAAAAAAGTTGCAAAAGTCGTTTTTGAAAATCTCAAAAAACGTTTCTTTTTGTGAGATCAGTGAAGAAAATCTGGAAAAGTCTCAAAATTGACAAAAGTCGAAATAATCATTCATTATATACCAAGTATATATAATAAATAAATACTTCACACAATTACGACGTTATAATATCGAAGATGAGATGAAAAAAATAACATATGGTCGAAAAAAAATTAGTGGAGAAAGGATGAAGATTAACATAAAGAGAGAGGAAGGAATGCCCTCTTAGCTCGGGTAACTCATGGCCGCTATCCACGTACTCCCATAATATTTTTAATATTAATTCATTTAATAATTCAAAGTTTATTTTTTGGAAATTAAGATGAAATCACTAGATAATTTAAGAGATAAGATTAGAAATAATTAACTACATTACCAAAAAAAAAGAAAGAAATATTCGATATTTAAGGTAAATAAAAATAGATATACTATCTTATGGTAATATTAATAGATAAAAGAAGAGGGTAAAAATAGCATGTAAAGGTGGTAATATTGAAGATAAAGAAAAGACCCACGACTTGATTGAGGGCCAATTTCTTTTGTAGGACAGGCCTATTCTGGTACGATGACTTAAATGGCCCTCCCCTTACTCGATGGAACCCTCAATCTTCGTGTCAAAAACGTCCTCTTCTTGAAAATGTCTCTCAAGGATCTTTGAACAGCTGAGCAAATTGCCAAACCAAGAAAGGGGAGAGTTCTTTTAATTGCGACCCACAAAAGAAAAATGGGCTTTAAGGAGGAGGAGAAGAAGAGAAGAGAGGCCATCATATTGAAAATTATAAATCCGTGCTGCTTTGTTTGTAGTTAAAAAAAAAAAAAAAAAAAAACTTTTTAATCTCAATGCTAATGAATCTTAATCACTTTTAATTTTCATCAAATACAATTAAAAAAATTGCAAATGTAAATGTTTCAATTTCTTTTCTTCTTGGAGAAGTATAAAAAGCCAAGTAAGTAATAGATTTGAAACTCAAAACAAGCTTTTATAAAATCAATGCTTAACTTTTTTTTTTATTTATGTCAAGAAAAAAAAAATTCCCAATTAATTTCATTCGAATATTGATCAGAGTTCGAAATTTAATTTACCCTGAGTTTGTGTGTAAATGTGAGTGGTTTACGTTATGTAAATGTTTTCCAAAACTTTAATTATTTTCTCAATTCTAAAAGTAAAGAAAAAAAAAATATATATATTTTTAAACCAATAATGAATTAAAGGAGATAGATACTATATTTAAAGATTTTTTTTTTTTTTTTTTTTTTTTTCAGATCAATCAATTACTTTATATTATTTATGGACGTAACTTGACATATTGTTAGGGTGGAAGGAAAGATCAGATTTTTTAAAGCAGAAATTCGATATGAAAAAGATATTTTACGCTAGATGATATTTTGATATCAAAAACGTTAAAAGGGTTAGAGGAAAGTCAAACTCTGATTCTTATCCCTGTCTTTTGAATTTGCATTTCTGGTCACATAACCCCCAGGAGTTCATATACAAATAACGTTCATAACGTAACTTAATTAGTTAATAAATGTAATCAAGGTAAACTCTCTCAACCTTCTTTTAATCTGATCAAATATCTCTAAAATAAATAAAATATTCCCACAAATTATGGCTAAACCTTTTTATCAGGCTGTCCCACTAACATAACTTCTTCTTTCCTAGCCTTATTCCCGCAGTGCGGGGTCCGCGGAATAGGTTTTTTGCGACCAGAAGAAATAAAACAGGCCGGACCCACGCAAAGTCTGACGCCTGTTGAAAATATAGAAGGGACAGACATATAAAGAACAGGACTGCCAGTCCCAGCTCGGGTAGCTCGTGGTCGCCATTCACGTACCCACACGATGTGGGCCCCTGAGCATCCCACTAACATAACATAATATGTTATTATCTATTACCCCCTTACCATGTTTTTACTTTCTCGTATAGAGAAAGTTATGTAATCGTAAAAAAATTCGACTTCGAAATTTTGATGTTTCTCCACGTTTTAGACCTCCCTGAGTCCAAAAAAACCATTTTTGGCATTATGTCTGTGTGTGTGTGTGTGTGTGGGGGGGGGGGGGGGGTGTGTGTAGGGGTGTTTACAAAAAAACCAAGGCGGAGAGATGTGGGATATGGTGTATTCTCCTCATTCTAAATTTTGGATTTTTTTACTTTTTGGGTGATAAATCCTTTGGTGGGAGTTTTTTTTAATTTTTATTTTTTTTTTTTTTTTTTTTATAAATTTTTTTTTTTTTTTTTTTTTATAAAAAAAAAAAAAATTTGTTTCACAAATTCATTTGTTTATATTTACCCTTTTTTTTTAATGACACCTGTATGATTTTGTTTTGATTTTTTATCAAAATTAACGAAAATTTTCTATTTCTTCTTTGATTATTTCAAAAACTATTCAGTTTTCGAAAAAATGTCAAAGAATAAAAACTTTTTAAAATAGAGTATTTTATTATAATATAACAAAAAAATTGAAAATTTCAAAATTTTTGAAAAAACTTTTAAGTAAAGTACTACTTCCAAGGGACTTATTTACTCCAAAAGTTGATAGAAATCTACAATTTTAGTGTAAGGAGCATATACCAAATTTCATCGATCTAGCTGCTTTGGTTTTTAAGCAATCGTGTTCACACACACACCCAGACGTAATTCCAAAAGAATATACGAGAAAGTCTCGGGGAAGTCAATCCCCATATTTTGTATTAATTTTTCCAAATAATTCGGCTATAGAAATAATTTATATTTCAACTAGATACTTTTTATAAGGAAAGATAGCCCAATAGCTTCCATTTTAATCAAAGGTATTTATTTTGAAAATTTTTTATATGATAAAAAATAATTTTTTTTTTCCAGAATTAAAATAAATGAAAATATTTAAAACCTGTTTTTATAAAATAAATATTTCTCTGATTGCAATGTTTTTTCTCTGTTTATATAACGTTAATTTATAAAATAAACTGTAAACATTAGTACATATATATTTACATTTTAGAATGTTATCAAAATTAATTAATTAATTAAATCTTGAGTAAATTGAACCCCTTTTAATTATTTATCCATTATTTAACAATAATTTTATTAAGCTAATTCGTATTAGATAGAAGTGATGAATTTGACTTACTTCAAAAATTCTTGTCAATAATTTCATTGAAATAGTTTTCGTCAAAATGAATACATCTCCCTTTAAATAATTTCCATTCATATATGCCTATTGAAAATATATATCTACTAAATGAATTAATAATTGAATTTACTATACAATTACAACAATCCATAAATATGTTTCAATAAATTATAGTTCTAATTTTCCATTCAGAAAAATTTTAATTGCATTTATATAAAACTTTCTTAAATGTCTTCATGTGTTTTGGGAAGTAAAAATTAATAAAATACTATAAAAAAAAAGAGGGAAAAAAAAAAAGAATTCAATTATTAAAAAAGTTCAATTCGATTTTTGCCGTTTTTAACTTCAAACAGCTTTTCGACTCAAATGAGTTAACGTATCGATCAATAAATAAATAAGATATGTATGTAAAAATGTGGTGTGGTGGGAGGCAATATTTCACACGATGGTACGTGATCTACTCGAGTCTCTCTCCCCTTTAGGAATTCACCCTTTGCTATGCATTTCGGAGAGGCAGCAGGTGCCCCACCCTTTAGTCTTTCAATCCTCCCCCCCCCTTAACACTCCTCGACACAACCCTAAAATCGAAAAGAAAAAAGCCCTATACATTACCGCGCCTCTTGGCACGTTCTGTTGCTGAACAAATCGTTAGATATGGGCAACCCTTAGCTGAAAATTGCCGGGGAGGATGATGGTCTATGAAGGGCTTGAGGGCTGGTCTTTTGAGATAAAACGTATTTGCTTGATTCACTGGGACAAACAAATATATCTAAAAATAGTGAGCCAAGAATTCACTTATTAGTGTCTAAAAAATATAAAGTTGTAGAAAAATATTTATTTATTTTTTTTAAGAATTTCAAATGAAAGAAGTAGCATTTATTAATAGTCTAAAACTAAACTAAAAGAGAGGAAAAAATATCAATTTAATTATTAGTTATCAATCATTTGATAGGCCTAAATGGCCTCAGATGCCGGAAAAGATCTCAAATAAAAAAAAACTTTAATTTCTGATATTTAGGTTATATTATTTAAATAAATTATTATAAAACGACTTGTTAATTATTTAGTCACGAAAGTTCAAGGTGCTGAAGGCAAAAATTAATTTGTTAATATCTTAGGAATTTATTTATTAAACTTCCGAAAGTGATTATACTAAAGAATAAATAATTAGATATAATAATATTTCTTTCTCTATTTAAATGATGACTTAGAAAAGAAGAGTATAGTTATTAGAAGTTTGTTTTCATGTGATATTATCTAATCTCAGTTGAATAATAACACTGTGAGGCAAAATGAAACATTTTTTTCGTCCCCGAGATAATTCCTTCAGATTCTTAAGTAAAATGACCTCCTGAATCCAAATATGACTGAATTCACCCACCACGTACCGTTTTCGGGGGAGGGGAGCCCCCTACTTATTTCCACCCCTTTTCGTTAATTATAGGGCCATGAATCAAATTTGGAGGGATGAAAAGGAATATTTTAGCCTTAACATTTCTTCCGAAGGTCTAGAGAAGTGAAAAATTAAAAAAACATTAACATTTGGATCCAAGGGGGGATGTGGGGGAGGATTTTGTCGCTTGAAATGCAAAAACATCATTAATTGATTGATTTTTTTCACAATTTTTTCACTGATTTTCTACATATTCCAGCTGACTGACCCACCTCACCCTACCTTAAACATCCCTCAACTAAAAAAAAAAATATAGGATAAAGCGGGTGGGGTGAGGGCGATTCCGAAGCCCTTAAAAGAAGATGGAAGATTCACAGCCCCTCGCTGCACAGTTGGTCAAATTGGCAAATATGCGGCTATAACTTGAATTTTTTTGGGCTGATCTTAAAGTTATATGTCCTTCAATATTTCCATATTTTATCTAAAGGGGTAGAAATTACCTCTTGTCAAAGTTAGAATAAAATTATAATCTATGAAATATAAAGTTACGCTTTTGTAAATAAATCAGGAAAAATATGACATTTATAAAAACTAAATTTATTTAAAGAAAAATTTACATGGGGTAGACGTACCCTTTACTCAAGGGGCAAAAAATTGCGTGTTAATAAAATTTGTAGAGTGGGAAAATAACTTGGGAGGGAGGGGGTGGCCTTTAAACAAACAGAAATAAATTTAATTTTTATATAAAATTCTAAAAGATTTTAATGTGAAAAACAAATGCAATTTTATTCATTAATTTATTTTTATAATTGAATGTGAATTAATGAAAATCTATAAGGGGATGCGTGAGCCGAGGGGGATCGAATTATATCTAAAACTACAAAGGAAATATATTCATGAAAAGAAGATCGGATTTACAGGCTTGTGGAATGTTACGACACAGAAACGTAAGCAAATTTAAAAAAAATCATCTGAATTTTTACACTTATAATTAGGGGAGGTGAGTGGAGAAACTGCTTAAGAAAATCAGGCATTCAGACAGTGAAAAAGAAAATTCCACCTCCAAAAATCTCACTTATTTACGCAACTGACGAGAGATAAAAGTTTAAGAATTTATATTTTCAATTATTTAATAGAATAGATTTTAGAGGGGTCGAGGGTGAGGAGGGAGGGAAAGAAATCATTGCTTAAATGTAAAAAATTTACAAAAAAAATAATTTTCTATTTTCATTTTCATTTTTAAAGAAAAAAACTATTTTGTTTATTAGAAGGGGTTTACACCCTTTTTCACCCTCCCTCTTGGGTACACGAATTCATCATAGAGTTATATTTAAAAAAAATGGATAATTTTATCAGTATAAGCTTATTATAAGAGAGAAAAATAAAATACAAAATTACTTTAATTCGTTATGCAAATGAGATGTGAAAATATTCATTACCTTAATAATAAGATGACCAGGTGGGGAGTTTGATGGATGAATGTCTTATTTGCACAAATCACAACACAATATAAAATAAACTAAACACACACGAGAGAGAGAGAGAGAGAGAGAGAGAGAGAGAGAAACCGAATGCCTCATGGCTCGACTCAAATAGAAGTAAAAAACAGACCGCCTGACAGATAGGCAACAAGCAAGCAGAATCGATCGATAGAGAAATACCATTGCTCTCTGAGTGCCCAAGAATCTATTTACTTGCAAACTAACGGGGTTTTATTCCGTTGGGAATAAATTCGAAATTAAATAACTATTAAAAGACTCACTTCATTTATCCATAATACATTCGAAGTGAAAAAAATTTAAAAAGACTTACAATTGTTAGTTAATTAATCCACCTCTAAAACTCACCCCATTAAATAAAATACTTCCAAGTATTATTTTTTGTATTTATTTAAAAAATATTCGAAGTGAAAGAAGAATTCGTATATTTAACTTTAAATTTGTAAAAATCAGCCCAAAAAATTAAAGCTATATCCGCATATTTGCGAATTTGACCAACTGCGCAGCGAGGAGCTGTGAATCTTCCACCTTCTTGTAAGGGCTTCGGAACCGCTCACATTCCACCCGCTTTATCCTAAATTTTTTTTTTAGTTGAGGGATGTTTAAGTCTGGGTCTGTCAGCTGGAATATGTAGAAAATCAGTGAAAAAATTGTGAAAAAATCAGAAAAAATCAATAATTTGTAATAATTTTTTTTTTGCATTTTAAGCGACAAAATCCTCCCCCACATCCCCCCTTGGAACCAAATGTTAATGTTTTTTTTTTAACTTTTCACTTCTCTAGAGCTTCTGAAATGTTAATGCCAAAATATTCTTTTTCATTCCTCCAAATTTGATTCATGGCCCTATAATTATCGAAAAGGGGTGGAAATGAGTAGGGGGCTCCCCCCCCCCAGACGGTACGTGGTGGGGGAAAACGGAGGTCATATTTGGATTCAGGAGGTCATTTTACTTAAGAATCTGAAGGGATTATCTCGGGGCTTTTTTTCCTGCCGCACAGTGTAATTAAATCACATTAAAGATTTGTGAATACTTTTAACATTCCCATTACTAATATATTAGTAGACTCTATAGTTAATTAATGCAAGAAAGCATCTGGGCAAATCGTTTTGTATTCGAAGAAAATCAAGTCTCAGATGATTCCCCTCGCGTTGTTTATATGATTGATGTCTAAACATAAATTACAGGGATACTAAAAAGAGGGGTTCCCAGAATAGGTAAACAACAATTAGATCCCCTTAATAAAAAATGTTCTTTTTGTTCCTGGGTCGTTTATTTCGTTCGTTGCCAAGGAAACGAGACAGGTGCTACCTAATATATCTCTGTGAGGGTCGAATATCAGGAGATGAGTCTGTTTCAAGAAAAAGTCGATTCGAAAGTAAAAAACCATCTGATGATCTATTTAATTAAAAAATACCCACAGACACACACACACTAGGTAGCAAATTTACTCTTTGTATGTTTTGCATAAATTAAGAGCTGAATAAATAAGTGATGAACATTAATAATATTTTATTCATTCCACTTACTTTAGATGTTTAATTTAGAAAATGGCGGTGGCGGCGCCAGAGCGCAAAAAGATGAGAGGAAAATTAAAATATTTCTTTAATATCAAAGTTAAATATATGATTTTTTTTAGACTTATTTTTATTACTATTTTTTTTTTTTAATTTAAATATTATAATGAACGATGCAGATATGAATAGAGATATTATGATACGCTTTCAAAAAATATTAATTGATAACCCTTTTTTAAACAGGGAAGTACCACGGGATTCTTTTTTTTTTTAATTAAGGTAATTATTTAAGGTATGAGTCTAGAATTGGACCATTTTGCTATTAATTTTTCTAAAATTTTCCGGAGGAGGGCTCTCGGAAGCGCCCCCCTTCCCCCTCCATTGGTAAGTCATGTATTTAGCGTTCCCACGCTGAAAATTTTGCCTCTACATCACTGAGTCGCACTGCAAAATAATTACTTGGTCAGAACACAATTGTTTCACAAGTCACAATTGGTCAGCAGAGAAAAACAAATATTAGAACTACTTAAGGAATTCTCAGCTTGCACGGGTTCCCGACTTTGTCGGGTTCGGTCGGTTCTTGTTTTAGAAAAAAAAATTCAAAACAACCAGGAAATTTTCTCGGCTAATATTTTGCTAACCCGTTAAATAAAACCATTTTTACTTTCTCTTATCTATATAGTAATATATATGGAGAAAGTATTGGATTCATGTCAAAAATTCGATGTCTAGATTTTGATGGATATGACAAACACAGAACAGAACTTTTGATTACCGAAGGTATGAGAAAGTCCTGTGTTGTGCGGCCACCACCATATTTTTTATTCTAATTTGGAAAGATTAAAAAAAGGATTTTTTTTTTAAATGACATATTTTGTAAAAAAATAAAATTCAATCACTTGTTTTTCATATTAAAAAAAAAAATGCCTGAGCTTTTTCATTAAATTAGCGGTTCGTATATACGAATTCAAATTCAAATTGGCCAAGGAAATATAGGAAAGGGATTGCAAAGGGATCAGCATTATTATAACCAATCATTGAAATCAAATTGTTTTATACGCTGGTTAAATTGTTCACGTCAACCGTTGTTCGCTTGGTTTTTTTTTATGGTTCCCTCAGGAGCATTTCCCAGAGGTATTTCGTTTTCTTCCTTTTTTTTTTTATTTTTTTTTTTATGCATAAGGGTGGCTCTTAAATAATTCCCCCCTCCTCTTCCCAACCTAGTCTAGTAATTCCATTGAGACGAATAATAATTTAATCATAGCTCTTATTTTTTATATAAAAAATTTTTAATCGATTATAATTTTGCATCATAAATTATCTTTATTTCAATTTAAAAAGAAAAGGGGATTTTATTTAACCAACTTAATTACTGAAAATCAATGTGATGAGAAAAAAAACAATCTATTATTCATTAAGTAAGAATATTGGATGGCCGATGTTTCCCAAACAAATGAGATGAGAAATGTCTATTTTTTTTTTATTTTTGTTAGAGATCTTTTTTGGCATCTAAGGCCATTTAGACCCCTTCCCTTTAGTAGCATATTTTAATTTGTTCTTATTAGATGTTAAAATTTCTTTATATTTCTATACAGTATAATGCCGAATTAGCATAATTGTCTATTTTATGAATCTAATTTAGTAAATTCATTAATTATTATTATTATATTAACAAGCAAGGGTTATTAAAATAAATTAAAATAATTAATCTTAATGAGTTTATATTATAATGACAGGCTATAATCATATTAATTTAAGAATATTTTTTGTCTTGATTGATAAAGAAAAAAATATTATTTATTAGTTGAGCCTCTTCTTAACTTTAAAATAAATCCATATCAAATTCAACCCTTGTTATTAAGTTATTATCAAATACTTAAATAGTCTTAACCTAATAAAAAACAAACTTTTAAAAGAGAATATTTTCTTTTTAATTATAACAGAAGGGACAAGAGTAGCCAAAAATAAAAAATCTCCGATTTTCACAATTCAACGAGACGTTTCGGGATAATATTATTGTTTCATCTTCAGTCTTTTAAAATTTTTAATGTCCAGATGGTCGAATGGGCACATATTTATGTATCATATTTACGAGCGAGTTGTCCCTTCTTAGGTATTCAGTGAGAATGTTTAATTATCACAGTCACTTCTCTTGAGTCGCCTTGTGCGTATTCATCTCGCATTGCAAACTATCTTTTTTTTTTTAATTTGTTTAAGGTCTTTTTCGACATCTGAAACCATTTAGAGCATTCATTACCCTCGGCTTACCGTAAAGGTAAAAATGTCTTAATTAAATTAATTTTATAATCCAGGAGGTTAATTATTTTTAATTTAAAAAAAAGACAAATTAAAAAATTCGAATTTTTCTTTTTTTTTCAAAATCGCATAAAGCCATTTTCAGTTTGGGATGAATTAAAAAGATATAAAATAGATTACTTTCTCTCTATATATAGAGCTATATATACTGTAGATAAGAGAAAATGAAAGTTTTAGTATAGGTCTATTGTTGGAAAAATAATTCCATTATTAATTTGTAAACTTAAATAATTTTTTTTATTCGTTTTAAGGTGTTTTCCGGCATCCGAGGCCATTTAGACCCCGTACCTATCTATTTATTTCAATTGATTGGTATCCAATTTAATTGAAACAAATTTTGTCGCCTGGGTCGGGATGGAAACCCTTGACCTTTGGTATCAGAAGCCAATAATAAATAAATAATGTATAAATAATTAAAAGGGAAGGAAGGAATCTTCTTTTTTTTCTTTAGATATTTTTAATATATAAAAAATATCGTTATTAAAATCAACCTTTTTTTATCAATATTTTAATTAATACTTCCTATACCTTTTTGCTTTCAATAAATAATTTTTTTTTTTTTTTTTTTTTTCATTCAAAATGGTACTTGAGGCTAAATTAAATTGGGAAACTCTATAAAAAGGCACTTTCCCTTTTAAGTTTCAATGTATGGATTAATATTTATATAATATCAAATTATCTGATATTTTATTTTTTCA
Source organism: Euborellia annulipes (assembly GCA_023213315.1). NCBI lineage: Eukaryota > Metazoa > Arthropoda > Insecta > Dermaptera > Anisolabididae > Euborellia > Euborellia annulipes. The sequence goes on from JAKCPI010031321.1 coordinate 61,433, forward strand.
ATTGACAACGTATGTTTATACAAAGAACGTCTTTTTTCCGCACCTGGTTCAAAGTAATTGATTTTAGATATATAGATATCGATCTCTAAAAAGGGGCGTTAACGAGATAGAAGAGGGCGGGTCTCCCCCAGACCCTTCAGTCCCTCCACAAGAACTCGCCCTTTTGAGTGTCTTCTCTCGTTATCTCCCCCTTTATTTAGGGTTTGAGTCCGAAGGACGAAAAACCACCACCAAAGCCAAATCTCTCTCTAAAACTAAACAACTTCACTATTTAATCATTTCGTTTACAGCCGACAAATCTCCTAATTTCATTATTATTTTTTTTTTTTTAAGATAAATAAATAAATGTATTAATCTCCTATCTCGGTTTCAAATTCCTTTCTCACCTGTTTCATTGTTTAAGTGAGATTTTTGTGTTGTGAACAAAAAAAAAAAAAAAAAGGAACAAATTGTTCCCATTCATTTCTTTGAGAGCTTCAATGTGTTGTAGAACAGGAAATGTAGCGGAAGAAGAAAGAAGAGTTTCAAACAGGTTTAACAAAGGTGTATTGAATCGAAATGAATGACAGAGAGGTATACAAATGATTGGCTTTTATTAAAGACTAAATTTAAATCAATAAATTTTGTTTTCAATAAAAAAATTTTTAAAGATAAAAAAAAATTATAAAATTTGCATAGGCCTCAGGGTTTCTGCCATCTATGCAAATTTAAGAAATTTTTTTTACGTAGGTCTACGTTTATTTTCTTTGGACTGGAACAAGACCCAATAATATTAATTACCTTGCCAAGTTTACAATTCAAATACTTTTCATTCTAGATTTATTACCAATTCAAGTTTTCATCCTTAATTAAACTATGTTATGCACGAAGGAACCAAGCGCCATTATCTAAATCTGAGATAAAGGCCATTTAATTTGCACAATTGTAAACAAACCCAATGGCAATTACTTTTTTTCTTGTTTTATACAAAAAAAGTGAACAGGGTAATAATGTTGGGATTTAAATAAAAAAGTAGATCTTTTTCCATACAAGATGGTGGTATAATGTCAATTTCTATCATAATGGCGCTTGGTTCCTACATGCATAATATCGTCCAATTGGGATGCCCATATTTCTCCATGACCCAAACTGGAAATATACCAAAATTTATTTCAAATACTTTAAAATAAGTAATTCAAATATTTTGTATTGAAATAGTTCTCAGTCCATAGAATGTTTTTCTTTTTCAGCATCTGAGGCCATTTAGACTCCCTCCCCATTTATTTGGTATCCAATTCAATTGAAACAAATTTTTTCGCACCCTCGACTTTTGGCACTAGAAGCAAATGCTCTACCTCTAAACCATAGGTCTAGGCTCACTTGCCCCTTGGAAATCAATAACTGCTGATTTAATAAAGAAAAGAATAATATAAATTTTAAATAAAAATATAGCCTAACGTGTAAGCTTATATAGATTTTTTTCTGGTTCATTGTATTTGAACACTAGTCTTTGGCCCTTATACCGTATTTCAAATAAAAAATAAAATTAGGGCAAAATAACATTACAAGCCTCTCTACCGCCTCCGTCTAATTACACCATTGTTGATAGAATTTATAGAAGAGCTTTCTTTAAACGATATACCATGAAGTATAATAGAACAATTTTTGGGACTAATTAAATTTTTCTATATATTGGCTACCAATCAATTTAGAAAATTTCGCTCATTTGCACCAAAACATCTTAAATCTTTAGCTCGCCTTGAACCTTCCATAATCTAAAAAAACGAAATATAGCATTTTATCTATTCAACTATTTATATATAGAATAAATATTTTTTTGAAATAAATATTTCTTATTGTTATTATTTATACGATAGAGGATGTTAAGCCCGATTTCCTGATTTCAAATTCAATTGTAAGATATAAGACGAGTTTAGGATCTAAGATGTGTTGGTGCAAAAGGGCATTAGACTCCTACCCTATTTATTTCAATTGATTGGTATCCAACTCAATTGAAGAGATAGAGTGGCTTTTGTGATAATATTTTAATCAGGAGTAAATCGAAAAAATTATAGATTATTTTGGTGATTTTCTAAATATTTTTTTTTAAATTAATTAAATTGATTTCTGATTTAATTAAACGATAAGCATTCCATTGACTCTTGTATCAGGAAACAAGAGTGCCTTTCAGTTTTTAAATAAAATCCCTAAGCGCAAATATACTTTCATTTATATAATAGAAGAAAGATGAAAAATTAAAGTAATATACAAATGTTTTCTTAGCTTTTCTTAAAAGTAAGAATAAATAAAACCTTTCCAAACTTTTAGATATTAAATAAATTTTATTCATAGGTCAGCAGGGTCTCAGAGACCTCGATTATCGTATCTTATAAAGAATAAAAAGTAATAAAGGGAGAATTCTCAACTTTTCTAATAACGGCATTCTCAAAAGCGAATAAGATTTTAATATCATCAAAAATTTATTTAATAGTAAAGTAAAAAAAAAAATGAATGACAAAAGATGAGTGTAATATTTCTAATTAGCTTTTTGTGTATATGTTTATTATAATGAAGTACGAAATAAAAATTAGATAAAAAGAAAAGGAGATTTTTAACAATGGAGAACAAATCATTGCTGAGATGGAGATGCAATAAATTGAAATACGAAGAAAGAGTTGGATACCTGCTGCCTTTTTGATGGATTAAATGGAAATTGAAGTAATAAAGGGAGCAAGTTGGAAATAAGAAAAGGAAAAAAAAAGAAATATGTAAAAGGAATACAAAAAATCGGTGAAGTGGGTAAATAAAAAGAAATTGTAAAAGAGCTGAATGAACCGAGAACGAAATAGAATTTAGAGATTTTTTTTTTTTTTACAAAAACTTTTGTAATTGTTTAATTAAGTTCATTTCGAAAAGATAAAAAAAATTAAATTGCTTTGTTTTAGAAAAGATTCAAAAGGTTTTTTTTTTTTTTAATTAAAGAAAAAATAATCATTAAATTAATATTTTATCATCCCTAAAATACATGAGGGTTTTTTGTTTGCTCTGATGTTTATTTTTTATTACTTTTTTGAATTATTATATTGGTATACTAATAATTGCCGAGGGAGTGATAATAGAAAATGCAAGTCTTAAGGCGGCTACACACGTAATTGCAAATTTGACAGTCATGCATGTGCAATCTTTTTGTACAAGCATGCACAAATTCCATTCGGCACCACCCGGCACAAGCATGCTTGTGCAAGAAACAGCTTAAGTCAAAAATTAACCTAAAAATGCCAAATTAGGAATGTTATTTATTCGAAGATAACAGTAAATACTCACTTGCTTTAAACAGAGACACAATAAATATTAATATTTAAATTGAAATATTAAATGAATTAATATATATTAAATAAAATATCAAATGTCAAGACTTATAAAATGGAAGAGAGTTTTGCTTGCGCAAATATGCTTGTGCATGATTAAACTTCAATCGAGCATCAAGCGAATTCAAAATTAAAATGATTGCGCAAAATTCTCGACAGACGCTACAGTTTGCTTGTACAAACAAAAAGATTGCACGTGCATGCTTGTCAAGTTTACAGTTATGTGTGTAGGCGTCTTTAGCTCGGATAACTTGCCATCTATATTCTCACCACATTATGACTATCTAATTAATAGATTAAAAATACTTTTTTAAATTCCATAATTAAATTTTTCCGTAATGAGAAAATAGATTTCCAATAGTTCAACTTTCGAATAACTAAAGTTGGTTAATTAGTTTTCGTTTTAAAGTTTTCCAATGCCTAATACTTAGTAGATTTCCAATATTTTGAGAACCAAACTTTGTTACTATTCAGCGTAAAGTGAGGAGAAAAAAATTTGTTGGTTCATTAGTTTTCTTACACTTGAAATAATGTTTATGTTATTTTCTTAATTATAAACTTCTAATACTTTTCGCTATTGTATGTAAGACTCTTATATCTTTAATAGTGAGATTAGAGATTCTAAGCCTTTAAAAAGGGAGGTTGTTCAACCCCCGTTCATAATTTACTTCTTACGAGTGAAAAGTAGAAGGGGAAGTTGAATTTTAAACCGGCTCTAATTTTATTTTATCCAGGAAAAGTACAGACGAATGTCAGCCGTTAATTCAAGAAGTGCTCTATAATTGTCTAAGACCGAAAGGCCATGTCCATCGGCTGCATACATTAGCCCAAGTCTCGTGTCTAGAAGACGTTAAGGGCAAATAATGGCACCCATCAAGAAGGGAACCAAGGCAGTACAAGTGCTGCTGGAATGCTCCAATGAAGATTTGACGCCGTCTTAGCCCTTAACAGGAAACCAAGGGCTGCTGGCTGACTCACCCACATCAATAAATTCCCCAAGGGCACAAGGTGGGAGTAGGTAGTAATAGTACTAGGGCTCCCTTTGCCTCCAAGGGTTTCGGATTTGTCACTCGCATTTCAAATGGACAAAAGCAACCAACGGCCAGTATTTCTTCTTCCCCTCTCTTCTCTTTCATATCTATCACTACATCATTCATGGGATAATATTTTAGAACAAGTTATAAATTAATTAATTTCAAAGTTCTTGATTTTATTAAAATCCTTCTCTCTCTCTGTTTCTCGCAAGGGAGAAATTTAATAGGGACAAAATGTAATTTTGAAGACAGGGGCTTAGCAATTGTCTCCCAAGTTTACGGCTATAAAGATTTTAATTTAAACAAATGTATAATATTTATTAACAAATTAAAATATAAATACAGTAATATATACAGATTAAAATTACATTGTTTTCTAAAAAAAAATAAAAAAATGTATTAATTTAAAATAGATTAAATTAAATTAAAAAAAAAAAATATAGACGTCTATTTGGAGTAGGCCATCCCATACAATACGATTACTAATTTTCAAAATTAAAAGAATTCAATTACTGGACGAAATAATATGTTCTCCTAACTCATTAAAACATGAGAGCGCTTGGGTCAAGATCTTAAATTAAATACCTGGTATATTGTCTTTTGAATAAGACACGCAAAATGTTCCAATGGGAAAGAAACAAATTTTAACCAGGGTGATAACAACAAATTTTAAATTAATCTATTATTAAGAATTCAAACTTCTCCGGAAAAGAAAAATGTATAACATAGTCAAACTTCCTAATTCTAATCTGAAACAATTTTGTTAAAAAGGTGCTAATTTGTTAATTTAATAAGAGACAAAAGTAAGTAATTTGGCTCTGGACGAGATAAATGCGAGATCTAGATAAGTTTATGTATAATTATAATAATGGAAATTAAAATCATTTAATGTAATATGCCAAAAATTTATCTTGAAATTATTATCTATAAATAAAATATATCATAAGTAGCCTAAAAGTAATTTTGTAAATGGAAATGGAAAATGGAGCCTTTTGGAATTAAGACTAAAATTCGAAAATTTTATCGCTTATGGTATCAAAAGAGATAAATGAATGCATTTATGCTTTCATTTTTTTTTCCTTCTACTTTCTCTTACTAATTTCAGTATTGCAGGGGTGGAAAAAGGATGCGAAACGGCTCTAGTGAGAGGCAAAAATAATTCGAGTGAGGGAGTATTTGAAGGGATACGAAAAAAATATCGAGACTTGTGGAATGGATGGTGGATTTACATCCTTCTCAATCCTCTGAGCAGAGGAGTTCATTTTATTCACTAGAGCCCCCATCATTCCCCCCTTGACCTAATTGCTCCATTAGAACAAATTTATTTAATGAAAACAAACCTCAAATATGCCCTGGATTGGAATATTGGATTTAACTAGAATAGTCCTCAGGCAACTTTACCAGCAGAGTGAGTTGCTATGACATCCCGTCCTATGGAAGGGATGCTTTCTCAGAAAGGAGTTACATGCCGCTCCTGAGGGAGTCATTCTTCAAACTAGAACATCTTCCTTAGTATAGAAGAAGTTGGATAAAAGGAAATGGATGGAGAAATAAGGATTAGCTCGTTAACTAGAAATGAACACAGGAGGAGGAGATAGAGATAGGAAATAATGTAACTTCACGGGGTGCCTGCCCGACCAGAGGTCGGTTGGGTTAGAGGTGTATGTTTTTGAACAGGAAAGCATCTCAGCTAAACTAAACGGGGATCCAGGTAGGAATTTCAAATAATAATAATAATTAGAACACATAATAATTTGAAAATGATTATTAATTAACTACTAATATTTCTTATAAAGCAAAGTACACTTATGTTGACTTTTTTTTTACTTCTTCTTCTCTCCTGGCCTTAATCCCTCGATGAGGGGTCGGCGGAATTGACTCTTTCCCCCAACCCTATCTATTTTTACAACCGGAAAAAATAGGACAGGCCCGTCACACGGTCTGACGCCTGTTGAAAAGAGGAAGGAAGAGACAGACATTTAAAAAACTGAAGGACTGCCTGTCCCAGCTCGGGCAGCTCGTGGTCGCCATCCACGTACCCACAAGATGTGGGCCCCTGAGCAAATGTTGACTTTTTTTTATACTTGTCTGAATCACCAGTATATATTAAGAATTTTTAAATGAGAGTTTATTTTCTTGTTCTAATCTCGGAATTTTTATATTTTTAAATTCGATTTTCATTTCTCGTGAATGTAACTCCACAGCCCCAAAGAATTTATCAGATTAAGGAGAGGGGAGAAAGAAAGCGAAGGGAATAAATAAAATTGCAAAGGAAATAAATAAATACCTTTAGGCAAGACGCCGACATGAATGAGTTTGGCCTCCATCATGAGTTTTGGCATGAGTAGACAGAAGGCGGTGGTGAGATGCAAAAATGGGGCTGTTGGTCCCCCATGTTGCCATAAACTCCGAAATGCACCCCCAGAAGAGGAAGTGGTATGAGCTGCCGAGGCCGTAGGTCCCAATATCGAACTCGGGGGGTCGGCAGTGCAGGTTGACAAATGCCGCCCTTAAAGTATATCACAAGAGGGGTGGTGAGGAATTAGAACCAAAGCTGACTGCTTATATATAAATAGTAATTATGTATTAATGTAATGAATGGCAGTCGTAAAGCCAGTCATATTGATGAACAGGATAGAGAATAATATATCTCTCATATGGCCACATAGGGATCTAATTGGATTATTATGAAATGCTTAAATCCTAAATACCAAATGCTACAACAGCTTAAACACAAAAGTTGCTTTCGCTTAATGGTTTTTCCAAATGTTGGAGATATAGAAGCTAAAATTAATCAAATTTATTTATAGCTGAGGTGAAATGTGAATTGGAAAAGGGGGGGAAGTTAAAAAAAGCTCGCGTATTTGGCTAAATAAAAAGTTCCAGAATAAGTGCGTTTTTTTAATACCAAGGATTGGCGATTATAGCCAAAAGGAGTCGATTTTAAGATTAAAATTTATTTATTTATTTATACGCATTGCTACTATCATTCTAAAAATTTAAGAAAAGAAATAACATTCAATAGTCAGGTGCATATTGAAGGGAGAGAGTTGGCTTTTTTTCTTTTTTTTTTTTTTTTTTTTTTTTTTTTTTTTTGGAAAGTTATTTTAAACTCTAATTAAATTTTCAATTTGAAAGTATTTTCTTAATGTCTTATAAAAATAAAAAAACGATGTTTGAGATAATTTATTCTCGTCTCCTTAATTTTTATAAAGATAAATTTTCAAGTTTATAGCACTGGAAATACTTGTATCTCATTGATTCTTGGTTCAACTTCACTTATAAGTTGTTAAATTACCCCTGGTTGGATTATGATACTGTATTCCCGGAATAAATGAAACACGTGTTTAAAATTTTAATTAGCTAATTAATTATGTAAATTTTAAATTTGCTAATAACTTATGCAATTATGGCGAGTTTAAATGATTAAGTTCAACATCTTCTAAGAATTTTAATCCAGTTCATTGGCAAATAATATTCATTGGTAAATAAAATAACGAATTTTTAATATAAAAATTAGGCAAAAAAATAGATTTATCATAGTTAATTAAAGGTACGTAAAAGTAAATTTAATGAAGTACTTACCAAGTTTAAAGCCATCATTGGCAAGATTTCCAATTTTGAAAAGGGCAGAAGCCAAAAAGAAAGGGAGAAGAAGAACTGCAAGGCCAATCATGGCGAGGTAAGTGTGTAATTCATAAACCGGGGCACTTTGCGTCCCGGGCCATGTCATAGAAGCAAAACCCAAAAATCGACGGGCACATCGGATGATCATGTAGCCCTGCAATAAATAAAAAGTGTCAACCAAAATCTTTGCGTGAATGGGAGGGAAAGAGAGAGAGAGTGTGTATGGGTCATTTCATTAAAGTATAACGAAACAAAATGGATAAAATTATGCATGATTAATTAATTGCAATAAAAATTGGAGTCAAGGGTATAGAAGAACTAGAGAAATATATTTATAAAAACATCAAATACCAAATTATGTGAAATTTTTAATTATATTTGCCATATGTAACTTTTAAAGACAGACTACCCAAAGAATAGGAAAATTTTGTTCTTTATTTTCAAGAATATAAGCTAATAATAAATAAGTATAGCGGATGGCAGCCAGGATAAATAAAATCAGATAAAAATAAAATCAATTTCTATCAGATTCTTTTTTATTTGATTGTTGGCGTTTCGGACGCCAATTGCGTCCTTTCTTAGGAGAAGGAAGGACTGGAGTTCGAAACGTCGACAATCAAATAAAAAAGAATTGTTTGAAGGAGGTATATAGCTGAGTGTTGATATTAGAATAGGAAGAATAAATGAGCAAGCAGCTAGTTATATTTCAATTTATCACTCACTTTCATCACTCACTCTCTGTCCATGGTATGATAATAATTAAAATTTGAGGCATGATCATGATTAGTTTAAGTATAATTGTGAATGCCCAATATAACTTGGCGAGGATTGTATGTATTTTCGGACATTAACCTGGCCCTGAAGATGGTCCCATACGTGACCGAAACGTCGGCCCTGGTTTGTTAATAAATTGAAATATAACTAGCTGCTTGCTCATTTATTCTTCCTATTCTAAAAAAGAATTGATTTTATATATCCTTGCTGCTATCCCCATCATATTCTCCATCAACTAATAATAAAATTTAAGAAATTTATTAAAAAGAAATGATTTTGATCTCATCTCATTAGACGCCTTGAATTCAAATGACAAATCTTTATAAATTGTTAATAATTTTTCTGTAAAATAATGCTTAGCCTATAATTCACGTTTTATGTCAAGTTAAATAGGTAAGAACAAACGCACACGTATTTAAACTCTTGGAACAAGAATTCATTCAAGTTGAGAAATTCATGGCGGTTAATCAAATATAAGATGAGACAGGAGGCATCCAAGCGAAATAAAGTTAGATTTACCATAGAAGTATAGAATTTCTATCATTTAAATTCTAAATTTCGCAAATTCTATGAGGCATATAAATCAATTAAAGCTGAAAGAATAAAAGCACACGAATGGTGTTGTTTCATCTCTCTTAATTAAAATAACTGAATGATGGCAGAGCATAAAATTTCAAATATTATCTTCAACACCTTTTGTCATTTCATCTCCAAGGTAACAAAATTATATTAATAGTTTTATATCCTAAATAAAATTTCTATAATTATATTTTTATGTTCCAAAAAGAAATGGAACATATCGTAGTAATATCTTGTAAATAGGTCACATTCTAATTAAATGTCAATCAATACAAAAAGAATGGTCGACTTTAAATGATGCCCAAGAAGAAATAAAATTTCGACAAAACATTTCCAAGTCAAAAAGCCTTGACAAAAGTCTGTTTTGCCCCCTAAAAAAAAAGACCGACGAGAGAGAGAGATCCAAGTTCATTACTTGAACATGAGCTCAAACTCAAAAGAAGCCCAATAAAAGGAAGAAGTTGTTCCGGGTCGATTCTTTTTCATCAACAGACGGAATATTAATTGCACATCAAAGTCATTTTTAATTTTAAATTTCTATGTAAGAAAATAGAATAAATAAAGTAAAAAATAAATATATAATTAAAAAGCCAGGCTATGATATTTTTTGAAATAAAAATGTATCTTTATTAAAAAGTTCAGTTAGAAAAGAAACCGTCTTTGATGTTGGAAATCAAAGAAATAATATTTCAAAATCAAATGATTAATCCAGAGAATTATTAAAAAAAAAAATTAGGTGTTGGCTGTGTCTTCTACACAGCCGGTGGCTTTTTAACGTGACAACGCCTTTTGCTTGACTTCAAAAAAATTTTTTTTCTCTTACCTATATTGAAATATAAAGAGAGAAAGTATTGTTTTTTTTTTTTTTTTTACTAGTAGTTTGTTTTCATAAAAAAACATGTTCAAACATTTTCATTGAAACAATATATGACAGGTGTGGCCAAACTTTTATCCATTAAGGGCGACATATGCTTAAAAAATGAGGTTTTTCGAGAAAAAAACCAATTTTGGAGTTAATTACTCGGGATTTTTTTATTTATTCTATTAGAGGTTATCTTTCTGCACCAAATGACATCTCATTTAGTCTGATCTGATTAGCCGTTCGGAATCTACAGGGGTTTAAAATTTCGAAAAACGAAATCCCGCCGAGTGCTCTCATGCGGTAAAATGACGTCATATCAAAAAAAAAGAAAAAAAAGCCCTGGTGGTATTGAACCACTCTTTCTAAAACTATATTTGGATTTAATGTAGCTTTTATGGTCAAGTCGCTATGCGTTGCACAAGTAGGGCTATTTTTCGATATTTTTTTGTCTAAAAAATGAGGTTTTTCGAGAAAAAAACCAATTTTGGAGTTAATTACTCGGGATTTTTTTATTTATTCTATTAGAGGTTTTCTTTCTGCACCAAATGACATCCCATTTAGTCTGATCTGATTAGCCGTTCGGAATCTACAGGGGTTTAAAATTTCGAAAAACGAAATCCCGCCGAGTGCTCTCATGCGGTAAAATGACGTCATATCAAAAAAATGAAAAAATAACCTCTGGGTATTGAACCACTCTTTCTAAAACTATATTTAGATTTAATGTAGCTTTTATGGTCAAGTCGCTATGCGTTGCACAAGTAGGGCTATTTTTCGATATTTTTTTGTCTAAAAAATGAGGTTTTTCGAGAAAAAAACCAATTTTTGAGTTAATTACTCGGGATTTTTTTATTTATTCTATTAGAGGTTTTCTTTCTGCACCAAATGACATCCCATTTAGTCTGATCTGATTAGCCGTTCAGAATCTACAGGAGTTTAAACTTTCAAATTAGAATTTACCGCAGCGCGGTAAAATAAAATGATAGGAAAAAAATAAATGGTGAATTCTTTAGCTGAAAACTCATTCTTTCTAACCGTATATTTCCCATAATTATACCTCTTAAGACAGAGGAGTTATTCAAGCCAATAAACTTTTTCGTGCATGCCCCTCTAACCTGCCTCTATAGACACATGATTTGTAAGACGTTGTCACGTCAAAAAAGAAGAGAATATTGAGTTTTATTTTTTAATTTTTTTTTTTTTTTTAATGGACAAAATACAGTAAATGTTTGGAAACAGTATGTTATGATTAAAATGGTTTAAAAAATTTGAAATTATTTTGAAAATAATTATTTGATCCCATAAAAAAGTGTCATTCATTTAATAATTTTAGGATATAAGCTTTTGATCAAAGAAATTTATTCTGTGAGGCCAAACGCAAAATATTCATATTGGATGTAAATTAAAGCTATTAAAACCAGCATAGGCCTAACTCTAATTATTTCAAACAAAAGCTTTGGACAAAAAATATAATAAAAATATTTTTCTTTCTGGAAAAATTGAAGGGATACGCCTCTAAAAAATATAAATTTTAAAACAAATAATTATTAATAATTTATTTAAAAAAAAAAAATAGGCAATGAAGTTTCAAAAAGTCCCGCTCTTAATCGGGTGTATTGTAGGAAAGCTTTGCATATTATTATTTTTTATTCCCGCGGAAATAAAGACCCACATGTTTAGCTACAAATCCGGCGAACAAAAAAACATTTCAGTAAGTCTCTCGTCTTTGCCTTCATATTTCTAAATTTCTACAAGATTCTCTCCGTTTTTTTTAAGACAAAATTTTTTTATTTTTAATTTAGCCAAACTGGGGGGCGCGGACTAGTCTAAGGGGAGGCGCGAATATTAGCCACAGCAAGCAATTTTCTAAATGATTGCTAAAGTTTTATAAAAAAAATAAAATAAAAAAAAGATTTTTAAAAAAATGCTTTTATTTAAATTGAACTAAAAAGAGAGAAATAAGAAAGAAATAATTTAATTGTTCTTGTTAAAATTTTTTAATATTTATGACTTAAAATAAAAGCGTGGGGCGCTTCGAAGTGATTCCGAGACTCGCGCCCCACGCTTTTATTTTAAGTCATAAATATTAAAAAATTTTAACAAGAACAATTAAATTATTTCTTTCTTATTTCTCTCTTTTTAGTTCAATTTAAATAAAAGCATTTTTTTAAAAATCTTTTTTTTTATTTTATTTTTATTTTAAGCTTTTTAGTCTTTTAGTCTTATCAAAAATCATCAATATGATAAAGTACCACATTAGTTTGGCCTGTATTGATTTGGTTCAATTGAAAAATTATTCATTATCATAAAAAAATGACTCGTAAATATCAAAATTCAAAACTATAGTTAATAGGGCCTTATTTGCGTGAGGCTTCAAATAAAGTACCACATTAGTTTGGTCTATTTTGATCAAAACCACCATATAGTGGCGTCATCAAAAATGACTCTTAAGTATTACATTTCACACCTCTAGCCCATCGGGAAGTCTTGAAATTACATTAATTCGCGAAGGGTTTCAAATAAAGTACCACATTAATTTGGTCTATTTTGATCAAAACCACCATATAGTGGCGTCATCAAAAATGACTCTTAAGTATTACATTTCACACCTCTAGCCCATCGGGAAGTCTTTTGAAATTACATTAATTCGCGAAGGGTTTCAAATAAAGTACCACATTAATTTGGTCTATTTTGATCAAAACCACCATATAGTGGCGTCATCAAAAATGACTCTTAAGTATTACATTTCACACCTCTAGCCCATCGGGAAGTCTTTTGAAATTACATTAATTCACGAAGGGTTTCAAATAAAGTACCACATTAGTTTGGTCTATTTTGATCAAAACCACCATATAGTGGAGTCATCAAAAATGACTCTTAAGTATTACATTTCATACCTCTAGCCCATCGGGAAGTCTTTTGAAATTACATTAATTCGCGAAGGGTTTCAAATAAAGTACCACATTAGTTTGGTCTATTTTGATCAAAACCACCATATAGTGGCGTCATCAAAAATGACTCTTAAGTATTACATTTCACACCTCTAGCCCATCGAGAAGTCTTTTGAAATTACATTAATTCACGAAGGGTTTCAAATAAAGTACCACATTAGTTTGGTCCATTTTGGTAAAACCAATCTCACAATTTGCGTCATCAAAAATGACTCTTAAATATCAAATTTCACACCTCTAGCTCATCGGGAAGTGTCCTTAACAAAGCCATAAAGTTGGTGACCTTGAAAGAGTAAGTTAAATAAAAGCATTTAAAAAGCATTTAATAATTAATAATAATAAAATAATAAAGAATACTGTATATTATTGTATTTCATGTATACTGTATTAATACATTTTTTGGCAAAAAAAAAAAATTTTGTGTTTGTATTATTTTATAAAATGGGGGGGGGGGGGGGCGTTATACGATTAAATATTTTTAAGCGAGGCGTAGTAACATAAAGTTTGGAAACCACTGTATTAAGAGATGAAGAATTGATATTCTCTCTTTAATTATAAATATTTAGTTCAACTTTTGGAATTAGAATAATGTATGAAATTCAAATGAACAAAAATTTCTGGAATTTCTGGAAATTCCAAGTTCTAAATTTCAAACAGAATGAATGCAAGAGTAAATAAATATCATAATATAATTGGTTAGTGGAGTAGTAGAGTAGATATTAACTTCAAACGTAATTACAATTATTTATTTTAAAGATATTAATATTTTTAATAAAATATAAAACGATACAAACGTCTCACCATCTCCTAACATCTCCAAAGGGACCTCCAAAAAGGTCAGGATATTTATTCCCAGTTTATCAAGTCGGATTCACTCAAGCAAAAGATATCAAAAGGGGGGAAAAGAAAGACACGTGTCCAGATGTCTGACAAGTTGATCCTTGAAATACAAAGATCCTTAAATCTAATATAAAATTCAATATTTTTATCAAATTTTTATTGAACTTTTTTAATAAAAAAAAAAATTTTTTTTCTTTAAAATTTCCAAATATGATTAGATTTTTTAAAGGATAAACTTTTAATATCATTATTTTAATGGCTCTAAGGAATACTAAATCTACTTTTATAGGATTATTCTTTAAAAAAAAAAAAACTTAATGTAAGTTTAATATAGTAAAAATTTCATTCAAGAAAGAGAAAGAGGGTGATAATTTTTGAAGGTGATTCAATTAAAAGTTTAAGTTGACGGTGAGACTAAAAGAATTATGACCCTTAAGTTAAAATGAATTCAAATTCCAGGAATACTTTGAGACCTGTCTTCAAAATAAGTACTGAAATTTTTTTTTTTTTAGTCATTGAACTAAGGTTTTATTTCTTTTTTTTAACGCTCTAATAAAATAGCACTCTATTTTCTTATATGTTTTCAATTTCTTTAAAGCTTAAAAAAAAATTTTAATGGAATTTTTATATAGTATTGATTTGCTAAAAAAAAAGTTTTGTAATTTAAATATGGAAATTATATTAATTATACTACTAATTTACTTTTTTCCCCAGTGGAATAAGAGAGGAAAGTTATTTAGGCCTAATATGAAAATAAATTAAAAATGTTTGTTATCATACCGAGTATTTTAAAATCTTAGGTGCCGGAACTTTTATTTTTTAATAAAAATTAAGTTATTTGATACACAAAAATTCCAAAAAAAAATGTTTGTCTTTTACAATTTTAGCTCTCACTGTACGTACTAAGGGAGAGAGCAGCAGAGATTCTGGTGTCCATCTGTCCGTATGCCTGAACTACCGTCGTAGAAAAATAATAACTACAGTACATTATACGTATTCAATATAAAAAACTGTTACAGGGAAAAAATCATTGTGTGGTTTTATGAAACCACGATGCAAGTGAAACTTTTTTCGGATCGTAGGCGTCGAGTGAAAGATAAGTTTTAGTGGGGGGGACGCCCCCCTAGTAGCGCCAATAAAACTTTCTGAGGTCTGGAATATCATTTTTCAATTAATTAGATCATAGAGAAGCGTCATTTTAAATTTTATTAAAATCGAGTGAAAGATAAATTTTAGTGGGGGAAGTCCCCCCAAAAGAACTTTCTGAGGTCTGGAATATCATTTTTCAATTAATTAGATCCTAGAGAAGCGTCATTTTAAATTTTATTAAAATCGAGTGAAAGATAAATTTTAGTGGGGGGACGTCCCCCCAAAAGAACTTTCTGAAGTCTGGAATATCATTTTTCAATTAATTAGATCCTAGAGAAGCGTTATTTTAAATTTTATTAAAATCGAGTGAAAGATAAATTTTAGTGGGGGGGACGTCCCCCCAAAAGAACTTTCTGAAGTCTGGAATATCATTTTTCAATTAATTAGATCATAGAGAAGCGTCATTTTAAATTTTATTAAAATCGAGTGAAAGATAAATTTTAGTGGGGGGAAGTCCCCCCAAAAGAACTTTCTGAGGTCTGGAATATCATTTTTCAATTAATTAGATCCTAGAGAAGCGTCATTTTAAATTTTATTAAAATCGAGTGAAAGATAAATTTTAGAGAGGGGACGTCCCCCCTGGTAGCGCCAATAGAACTTTCTGAAGTCTGGAATATCATTTTTTAATTAATTAGATCATAGAGAAGCGTTATTTTAAATTTTATTAAAATCGAGTGAAAGATAAATTTTAGTGGGGGGGACGTCCCCCAAAAGAACTTTCTGAAGTCTGGAATATCATTTTTCAATTAATTAGATCCTAGAGAAGCGTCATTTTAAATTTTATTAAAATCGATTGAAAGATAAATTTTAGTGGGGGGGGACGTCCCCCCAATAGAACTTTCTGAAGTCTGGAATATCATTTTTTAATTAATTAGATCATAGAGAAGCGTCATTTTAAATTTTATTAAAATCGAGTGAAGAATTAAAAAAAAAACAATAATTTTAGGGGGGGGGGGGGGGCGTAGAGCGGAAATTATATAATAGTATAGATATAGATAATCAATTTGATTTATATAGGCTTACTTTATTTATATTGTGATTAAATAAGTATAAATGCCGTAGCGTAGTAAAAAAAAAACCTGGTGTGAGTCGCCATGACGTCACAACCAGTGACGGGCTTGACATGGCTTGTAGCGTCATGGCTTTTTACGTCACCTCGTTACAAAGCGACATGCTGATAGAAGAACCAAAAAATTCGTAGTGATATAATAAAAGTTTCACTTTAAAAATATGTTTTGGTCCCTAGAACTTCCGGTTTTTTTTTTTTTAATATTCCCTACCGCAATTTTTCCCATTTGTTTACATTTTAATTTTTTGTTTACATTCATCAGAATTCAGAATCAGAATCTTTTAACCTCTCATTTTTTTGACAGATGTATATTTTGACTAGGATCCGACCGAATATTCGGTTTCGGTTTCGGCCAGTTTCGGCCAAAAATCCTGGTTTCGGCCGTAGTTTCGGTTTCGGCCAAAAAGTAGCCGAAACCTGAGTCTGAAGAGATGGGATGAGACTCGCATGCAAAAAAAACAAAGGTCGCCGAGCATGTGAAAAGCAAAAGAAAGCAAAGAAACTCTTAATACTACCATTTAGTTGACATTCCAATAGATGCCAATGGCCCATTGCATTTAGATGGACGAGTCGTCCCTAGACTATATTATCAAGAATGATTTTAAATCCTTAATAAAAGATAGGGACGTGAAAAAATTTTTTTGAGAAACTTTTCTCTTTCTGGGCGAATATCTCAAAAAGTTTTTAAGATATCGGAGCCAAATTTTTTTTATATTAAACTAGAATAAATAAGGATTATTTTGAGCACGAATTCAAAAAAAAATTCCAGTCCCCAAAAGAATGGCAGAGGCTCAAAGTTGAGATTTTGCCGATTTCGGAAGGTCAAAAGTTAGTCTCTTATTTTTCCTTTTTTTTTTTTTTTTTTTTTTTTTTCTTTTTTTTCTTTTTTTTTTTTTTTCATTCTTTTCTTCAATTTTCAAATTTTTAGACAAAGCTACAGGTTTCCCTGCTGGACCGATTAGGATGAAATTTAAAATACAAGTAGATACTATCAAAAACCCGATACCTTTGATATAAAATTTCATTTTGGATCAAAAGTGACTTTTTGAGAGGTATTCAAAATTTCAAATTTGTCCTATCTTTAACATGGCGAAAAGACAATTCTAACTAATTTGCTCCCTGATGACGTCATCTAGGAACATATATATAATTATTAGTAATTTTCATCCCTAATGGAACAAAAATTTTTTAGGATAGATCCATTCAGATAGAAATAGATTAACGTGATAAGAAGGAGTGCTACCAACATAACAAAAATAAAAAACCTAAAATTTTATAAAATTTGGTGAAATCCTATGTTTATCGTTTCGAATGAATACCAAACGAAGTATTTACATTCTACCAACATAACAAAAATAAAAAAACCTAAAATTTTATAAAATTTGGTGAAATCCTGTTTATCGCTTCGAATGGATACCAAACGATGTATTTACATTCTACCAACATAACAAAAATAAAAAACCTAAAATTTTATAAAATTTGGTGAAATCCTATGTTTATCGTTTCGAATGAATACCAAACGAAGTATTTACAATCTACCAACATAACCAAAATAAAAAACCTAAAATTTTATAAAATTTGGTGAAATCCTATGTTTATCGTTTCGAATGGATACCAAACGAAGTATTTACATTCTACCAACATAACAAAAATAAAAAACCTAAAATTTTATAAAATTTGGTGAAATCCTATGTTTATCGTTTCGAATGAATACCAAACGAAGTATTTACATTCTACCAACATAACAAAAATAAAAAACCTAAAATTTTATAAAATTTGGTGAAATCCTATGTTTATCGTTTCGAATGAATACCAAACGAAGTATTTACAATCTACCAACATAACAAAAATAAAAAACCTAAAATTTTATAAAATTTGGTAAAATCCTATGTTTATCGTTTCGAATGGATACCAAACGATGTATTTAATTTTTACTGTTTGGAATGCATATTAAAAGATCTATTCATGGGATAACTTAATATTTAATAAACAAAAATTAATAAATAATATTTTCATGTAATATTTCACAAAAAGAAGTGAAATCTCAGCCAAAAACATCAGAGATGCAAAAAGGGGCGCCTCGCATTATTTTTGCCTAGCGTCGAGGTGAAATCAAAAAAATGCGCCTCGCTTTTCTGATTTATATAAAAGCGAGGATATATGAAACAAATAAAATTCTGTAGGGGTTTTATTTAAGTGAAAATATTTCCTCGCTTTTATATAAATGAGAAAAGCGAGGCGCATTTTTTTGATTTCACCTCGACGCTAGGCAAAAATAATGCGAGGCGCCCCTTTTTGCATCTCTGATGTTTTTGGCTGAGATATATATATACAGTATTTCTCTCTCTCTCTCTCTCTATAATATAGGAATGTATTGAATGATGAATACCTGGGCTCCAGCTGCCAGCATTCCATACCAAACAGACCAAAGGCTATTAAGATGTGTATAGAAGCAGCATCCACTTTTTCGTTTGCTACTTCTACTTCTATGATGTCGGCTTCCTTCTTTGTGATGGTGACCCTCACCAGAAGTAGTACTTGTGCTGTTTGTAGTGGTACTCGAAGAAGAGAGTAGGGCGGACGTGGACACCGGGGCGGCCGGCTTCGAACCCCCGCCGCCCCCGCCCGGGTCAGAGTACGCTGTTAGTAGACTGCCATTCATAGACATGCTGAAAAAAAGAGACATTTCAATTAGAAACAAACATCAAATTGCACTACTTTTAAGGTGAACTAAATTATACGTTTTTTCTTATGAATAAATAAAAATCCATCATTTGTAATAAAAATTTTTAACATTTATCATACAAGAATGATTATAAATTCAATTCAATAGCATAATTTATGAGCATACACGTCTTTCATTCAAAGTGCTTTTTGGTGTTGATCGATTTTGCTGTCGGAACACAATTTTCCATTTTTGTATTAAACTTTAATAAAAATATTTGAGATAGTAAGTTAATCTATTAAATTTTTTTTTTAAATATAACCAGGACTATTCCTTAATAAATTATAACATTTTGAAAATTTATTAAGGATGGTTAAGGGGTGAGTAGGAGTAGCCGTCTAAACGTACTTAAAAAAAAAAAAAAAAAAAAAACTATTTTAAGGAATTTTTCAATGAGGTTTTTTTAAAATGAATTACATTCATAAAGGATTATTGGGACAGAAAGTTATACTTTTTTTAATGACATTAAAAAATTAAGGAAATTAATTTTTTTGTTATCAAGCTAATACAGCAAACTATCTGACCCAATAATCTTAAATTTTTTCTAAATTTAAAAATGAATTTATTGTTATTTTTAATCACATATTAATTAAGAAAATTTTAAAATAAGATTAGTAGATATATTTAAAAATTATGTGTCAAATAGTTCAGCACTCCTGTAAAAGATGGCAGGCTAGTCTAACAGTCAAACAAATTATAACTCTCTGTCCCAATAATCCCTTATGTCTATTTTTTTTTTTTTAAGTACTTTTAGACGCCGCTTCTACACCCCTTTAAGATAGAGTATGAAAAAATCAAATATTAATTCCTTCAGAAATATTCATAATAAATTTATTTTCAGATAGCAAACGAAAGCCTTAACACTTTTTAAGCTTCCTAAATGGTATCAAATACTTTAACTAAAATTTTACATTAAAATAATTTTCCCTTGACTTTTTTATTCTCATAATTTGCTACCAATGAAGGGAATTTATCTAAATCTCTTTTTATTCCCTTGATCTTTTTCTTTCTCCAATAAATGGGGGATTACAAATTTTATAAATAAAATCTCGTGTCTAAATAAGATCTCGGATTTCAAATCGTCGTCTTTGAAAACAATTTGTCAGAGATGAAGAGACATGAGATCAAAGCTATTAAAGTGATTCTTTTCAGCTATTAAAAACGATTGTTTTAAAGAAAAAAAAACTCTTTAAATTTTCATTAAAGCCTGTTATTAAATTTTAATAGTTTTAAAGATGTGTTTAACACTTGAGCTTTTTTTTTTTAATTTTCTAGATGGAAAATATATTCATGATATAAAAGTTTTTTTTTTTTTTTATGATGGGATATTTTCTAATCTCTACTTTTATAAATAAATAATAAATCCAGATGGAAATAAACTACAATTACATGCACAGGAAAATATATAATTTTTCACGTGCACTAAATGATCCAGTGTTTTGATAAGTCAGTATCATTTGAATCTTGAGAGCCAACGACCTAATGCCGACTCCCAAAAAGGATAGGAGGCAATCTTGCTTGATCTAACTTAGGATGGTTTTAGAATCAGCTTTTATTTAAAACACAATGCGCTCTATATAGATAGTATATCTACCTACATTAAAAAAAAGTAAAAAAATTAACAAAATTCTTTTGTGAAATTATCTTTTTTAATTAAAGTTAGTAAAATAAGGTAGAATATTTTTTCAATTAAAATATAACTTGTTACAAGCGAGACTATTAAAACTGTATTAATTTTAGGAAAGGGCAGGTTCAACCAAAATTAAAGTTTTGATATTATTATCGATTCTGGAGATATCTTTAATGTCGAATTGAGCCACTGATTCATGCTGGAAGGTAAGCAACCATACTAACTCGCTATTTTATTTGTGACCGCATTGAAAGGGTGAGAGAGAAGCAATTTTCAATTCTCGTATTGCAATAATGGAATTTTTTAAAGTCAGTTTTAATTATTAAATTTTAAAAAAATAAACTTTATAGTTTTATAATAACAATACTGTACAGGACTGCATTTCTTAATTATGTCTATAGAAAGGCTAAAAAGGCTGCAGCCTAGAGCGGCAACAAATTTTGGGGCGGCAGAATGGCAATTTATTCAAAATTCCTCAATTCAGGTTTGACCTGGGATTGGGACATTAAGCTAGAGTTATCCGAGATTAGAATAATGTTAATTCACAGGACTGATGTTTAAACAATGTAATCCATTCCTTGTATTTACTCGTATTTAGAATATTGGTGGTCCATAGCTAAAATAAAAATTAAAGCCCCTCTTTTTATATCATGAGTCACAAAAAATTATTGTCCATAGAAAATATATACTAATGAATTGGTGAAAATAATCCTTATGGTTAAATATTTTTCGAGATCTATATAGGGCTGGAGATCCTGGGTTCGATTCCCAGGGGCCATGGGATGTTTGGCCTCGCCAATAAAAAAAAAAACACAGTCTTGTTAAATAATCATTATGTTTTACGGGGTCGGCATAATAAGGGAAAACACGACCATGAGAAGAATTGGGT
Organism: Euborellia annulipes; assembly: GCA_023213315.1. Classification (NCBI taxonomy): domain Eukaryota; kingdom Metazoa; phylum Arthropoda; class Insecta; order Dermaptera; family Anisolabididae; genus Euborellia; species Euborellia annulipes. Next base: position 82,906 of record JAKCPI010031321.1, read on the forward strand.
CGGCCTGAAGGGAAAGAGGCAAGGCTGGAATAAAAGGAGTGGTTGTGACAACCTTAGCTCGGGTAACTGGAGGTTGCTATTTACGTACTCACAAGATATGAGCCCCTGAGTATATAATAAACAAGTCTCATTTCTTTAATTCTTGATTCAAAAGTCAAATATTTACATTCATTTGGCTAATGAGCGAATAAATAAACTAAACGAATTCCCTTAGCGATATAATATGCAAAATAAATTGTAAAAAAAAAAAAAATGCTTGAAAGCCTTTGCTCTGAAAATAATTCAAACAAATTTTGCCAGTCATTTATTCACTCTTTTTATAATTAATTATCATTCTTCCTCTTACACGTTTTTTAAATAAATTTTATTATCCAATGCAAATGGAGATAAATTCTCCCTATATAGGCCTAAATATATAAAAGGAATAATTCTTAATAAAAATGCTAGGCAGATAGATATTGGTCTTCTGCATAAATTAATTTTTTTAGAGGATAATACATAGGAAGTTAAATTAAAATATTATATTCGGCATTTGGCATCCAAAGGTTCTCTTTATTTTCTGCACTCGTACAAGCTTACACAAGCTTAATTTTTTTTTTTTTTTTTTCAACAAAAATTAACATAATCGAATAAAAAATTTTTATTAATAAAATAATATTAATAAAGATTTCTTAATCTCTACCATATATAAGTTAAACAATTTTATAATTTTGACATACACAGTGTATGTCAGTATGCATAGGCGCCGGAACTGGGGGGGCAAGGGTACATTGCCCCCCCTGGCATCCTATAGGGGGGGGACAGAGGGGGGCAAAATTTCTTCTTTTATTTCATTTATTTTTAAAAATGATACATTTTTACTTTTGAAAAATAAAATTTTTTAAATTAAAAAAAATAAAATGAGTATGAAATTCATTTTTTTCCAAAAATTTTTGATAAAATCACTACCAAATTTTTTAAAATTTTAATTTTATTAAAATTGTGATTTTATTTAAATTTTTTAAAGTTTTATAGTAGATTTGTTTTGTGTTTATACTATTTGAACATATTAAATTATTTTAATTTTCTAAAAAAAAATTTTTTTGCCCCCCCCCCTGATTCAAATTCGTTCCGGCGTCCCTGTCAGTATGTGTATAGGCCTACATTTTTATTTTATTTAAAAAAGAAAACTTCATTAGATATCGATAACATTTTAATGTATGCAGAATGAGAAAGTTAAATTGCGTCATTTCACCCTTATTTACATTGAAATAATGGTTTATTTATTCACAATTAATTTGGATTTACATTTAAGTTTCTTTGTTGAAACGTGCATAATTCTCAGGTACACCTTAAATTAATGTTAAATCTCTTGTTTCTTCAAACTTAAAATTAACAAGCACTAGTTAATCGGGAACCGCACAATTTAGGACTGATGTTCTAAGCCATTCGATACGAGAAGAAGCTTTTAATTAAAAGTCAATTTGATCAGTCCCCCTATTCATCCGAAATTTCATCATCATCATCCTATCCCCTTTCAGAAGTTCCACTTGAAACTAAATACCTAGAGACATGTCATGTGACAGTTTTGTGAGATTTCGCCCCAAAGGGCCATTCTTTTGTAAACGTGTACGTGATATATATATGTTCAGAAAGTTTTCTGATTGGCAGCATCTAAATATGATAGAAAAGAATTTGAAATTCAAATTATTTAAAGCGTGCTTTTTATGTCAAATCTCCTCTTTGACAGGAAATTGAGAATATATGCTTTTACAAATATTTATTGACATCTCTTCTAAAAAAAAAAAAAAAAAACAAAGTTACATAATGCTAGATATAACATAATTTTTTTTTAACCTTCGGCATCTTAGGACATATAGGCTTTAAACGATACTCAATATTTAAAATATATATAAATAAATATGGGGGCCCATGTACAGTGAGTTTCAATATTAACCGTTACTTCTAGAGAATAGAGCTGTGAAGTTAGACAACCAGAGTGCCTAGAAAATAAATAAATAAACTTTTTTAATATTGCAATGGAAATCCCATTTTTTTTAGACAACAATTACGCCAGCTAAGCGCTCTAGTTGTCTAACTTGACGGATCTATTTTCTTGAGGTGGCGCTTAATATTGAAGCTGACTGTACATTGACATTTGTAACACCTCTCGGCCACGGACTTGTTTAAATTATAAAGATATATTTACTTGAATGTTTATTTCATTAGGCACGAGAAATCTGATAAAAAATTTTAAATAATTTTGAATATGATAGACCTAGTTGTTTTCAGTCTATATTTTATTGGGGAGGCAGATTTTTAGGGTGGGAGCTTCATTTCTATTAAAATACCAAATTGTGCAAAAAATTATATGGAAAATATTTTTCTGTCCTCGCCTTTATTAATCCCAAGGTGCGGGGTCGGCGGAATGGGTTTTTAACGACCGAAAGAAATAGAACAGACCGGCCCGTCTAACGCCTGTTGAAAATATCGAACAGAAGGACTGCCAGTCCCAGCTCGGGTAGCTCGTGGTTGCCATCCACGTACCCACAAGATGTGGGCCCCTGAGCATAAAAAATTATATGGAAAATGATTTTTTATAAAATATAATAAAAGAATATTAAATGTGGGATGTCAAAAAGTATCCTTCCAGAAAGGTATATTGGAAGAAAAAACTATTACACTATAGTTTTCAATACAAAACATTATAATATACAGTACTAATTTTATTAATCTCAAAATTTGTTTTAAAAGTACAGTATATAATATAGAAGCAATTTAATCCTTTAATTAAGCTTTTTTTTAATTAAAACAAAAAGATAATAATCCTAAACATGTTTTTTATATAATCTAAAGGGATTTATACTAAAAAAAAATTGAAATCATTAAACTTTAATGAAAATATAAATATTAAAATAACAAAAAATGTATAATGTATAAGGGTATATATGATTGAATAAATTTCATTTGATCTTTTAAAAAAAAATCTATATACCGGTATATATTGACTTTTAGAAATGATCTTTTTCATTAAACTATTTATTTCAAAAAATCTATTAATCTTTATTTATTTAAAGGTTATTAGATAAAATAAATTAAAATATATTATTTGCGGAAATCCCATTCTTTCCGTTTTTTTTCTAAATTAATATTCACAAGAAGAAAAAAAACTGACGATTTGATAAAAAGATAAATCAAATATCTAATTAGTAAAATTAGAATACAAAGTAAAAAAAGGCTTGTGAAAGAATAAATTTTAAGAGTAAATATTTGCATATCCTCGACCTAAAATCATCTTCCGCATTCATTTATTGAAATAAAATCTTGATATAGGGCTACTGTATTATTAAAAAAAAAAAAAAAACATTTTCACATAAAACTATCCTATACCTTGGAGCAGCTTGTAGTTAATTTTGTTTTTCAATTGTTTTTTGTATTAAACTTTCAATTATTTAAAAAGAACAAAAAAAGAAAATTTACAAAAAGACTGTGTGAATGTGAGTGTGAAGGAGAAAAAAGTGTGAATGTTTTTTTTATAGAGTATGCATTTGATGACAAAAGATTTTGAAAAAAATTTACAAAAACAATCTTTAAACTATCGTAAAAATAAATGACGGATTACCAATTTAAAATAAGGACAGCCTTAGCTTTAAAATTTATTACATTTAATATTCTCTACCTACTATACTAGACTTTGTTTAATTAAACAAAATAAACGTAAGATCTCTATTTTCTTACAAATAAGATTAGTGATAGTTTAATTTTGAAGTTTGTCCTTAGCGAAAGGGCAAAGTAACTCTCGTTATACATTCTTATATAAAAGCCTGTTCTAAATGTAATCAAATTCCTAGAGGATAATGAATTTGTTTTATTCAAGGAGAGAAAATAGCAAAGTAGCCTAGCTAGTTTGTTTCCTCTAAAGGAGTCTTCCTTTAATTTGTCATCTTGTTTTCACACTCTAACGCTATGCTAATTTATTCAAGAGTGCCTTCTAATGAAACTAAGTTCACTAGTAGCTAGCTCTAATGATAATGATAATGATCGAAAATGTGACAACTTAATCATCAAATAATAAAGGGCAGAGGAATTTTAGGCCTAATTAAAGATCGATTTGAACAATACTAAAGTCGTACGAGTTTCTGTAACACAAATTGGGAAGTAAACTGTTTTACGATCAGCTGGTGGAAATAAAACTTTTTAAGAGCCCCTTCTTCCTTTAAGAGCGGTAAATCATTTGATTAAATTTTATTTGAAACCGATATTTATATATAGTTAAATAAAACAAAAAAATTTCTAAAAAATATTTAATAAAATAATAGAGTTGCAACAAAACTTGGGTTCAAATCCCGAAAAACCTTCCACCGCCAATGTCTTTTGTTAATGTATATAATCTGTGATAAGCGATTAGTAAAATATACAGTAATATTAAATACGATATTAATGTTTTTTATAGCTATAAACGTAGTTTGATTTAAAAAATTATAAAATATTTATTAAAATATACTATATTTTGATTACTTTTTTTTACCTCTTCTCACAAAATTACTACTTCTCTCAAAATAAATAAATAAAATGAAGTAAGTTTTAAACTAATTTACAGGCATTGAAACTATCACTTTAAAATAATTATTCTTTTATTATTATTATTATTATTTTTTTTCATATAAAACTTTCAAAAGACATTTAACATTCCAATAACGGATTTATTCAATTGTGTGTGTCCCCTATTTTTCAAATTTAAAGATGATTAAATTTGTCAAATAAAAAAGTTTTTGAAGTTTATTTTTTTTTTTTCTTATATAGGTATAGAAAATTCTTTTAAAGTTTTTTTCCTCTCTTTTTCTCTTATTATTTCTAACCTATTGAAAGAAAACTTGCTGAATAATAAAAAAAATATTTGGAAAGTTGAATTCTTTTACGATACAATTTTATAAAGTAATGTCAAACAATTGTTGGTAAAAAAATTTACAACTTTTTAATATACTACAATAAAAACTATAGGCCTAATATATCCCATAAGAATAAAAAATAATATGGAATACTGTAAATTTAATTTTATATTTCATTAAAATAATTTATTTTGACATCAAGAGATTATTCAATATCTCTTGTAAAGAGAGATAATGTTCTCCCCATTCATTATCAATTATTAATCAGTTTAGGTCAATGCGCTTCAAATTCGAAAGACAAATGCACATTTTGTGATATAGATGGTCGATATGTTAAATCATCAAAACAAAAAAATTATCATTTCTCTAGGTGACATTAATTAATACCATCTTTGGAACTTGTTCATTTTATTATCCATTATCATTTAAATTTGCTAATAATTTAATTTATCTAAAATTTGTAATTTATTTGATAATATAAATTGCCAATTTAGGTTCAAAAAGAAGTAACTAGACCACATTTCATTTATTCAACCGCAGCGCCTGAAAAATAGGCATCCTTATTGCCAGAAAAGATGTGAAGATGTCAAACACCCAGGCGAAATAACTTTTTTTTAGAATTTTTATTTTTTTATTTATTTCATTTAAGGTCTTTTTTTAAAGGGCATCGAAGGCCAATTAGACCTCGTCTTATTTATAAAATTCCTTTTAATTTAATGGAAATTATTCTCTAGGGTTAAGTCCAAAAGTTTTTGTTTCATTCTAATTTGAAGTGAATAAAAAAATTCTTTTGAGATAATGAAAAAAATTCAATTTCAAAATTCGTAAATCTTTTAAAAGCAATATATTCAAATGAGAATTGTTTCAACTTCTTATTTGGGAATTTCAAAAGAAGAGTTGATGGCGGTTATATATGAAAAATTATGAGTGTCGAGGTGTGATATTAAAAAATGAATATTTTGCAGCTCTCAGCAGTGGCTTTATGGTAATTTGAAATTTGGTTGATAAATTAGGCAATAACCTGTAGCGTATTTATGTGTGCGTGTGTGAGTGAATAAGCGCCGACGTATATAAAAAAAAAAAAGTTTACATGTCAGCAAAGATAAAATAGGCATCACCATAGATAAAGAGACAAAGCAAGAAAGGGTTGGAATTTTAAAGAAACCTTTTTTCAAATTCAATGAACCATTTGGTCGTAAACTCTAACGTAAAGCCTTAGCAGGGAATTTTGTTCACCTCTACACTAAACTTTGATTAGTAGACAAGCATCGACCAAAAGGCCTCAACTTTATTTCGTGTATTATGGACCAACGAATAAAAATCCCTTTTCATCCGTGTTATTTTTTTTTTACACACACCAAACCAAAGCCTATCATCATTTCTTAAAAAAAAATCGTGTATATTTTTTTCTTAACCGTGAACAAGGTGACGGATATCAAGTGAAATCGATATCTTTTCGATATCATCGAAGCTCTTAGAAGGAATAGGTTTTGTGGATGGATGAAGAAGAAGAGAGGTGGGGGGCATAAATCGACTTTGGTTGTATTTTGTCGACCCACAAAGGGAGACATATGATGCAATTCTAGGGGCTCATCTAGTATTGATGGAGAAAGTTTCGGCCTAGGGGATATCGTTCTGGATGGATGGAACATCTAATCTATGGTCCTTTGGTTCAGATGAAACAGTCTGAAATAAAATTGATGTCTGGCTACTTTTAAATTATGTTAAGAAACTCCGCAAGTTGTTGCTTCTATTATATAATAGAGTCTACCCTCGAACATTAAAAGAAACTAAGATTAGGGTAGAATGCTATCTATTATTGAATAGACTAGACTGTTATGGGAAATTAATTTTAATGAATGAAGAATCGATTACCTATAGTATTAATTTTCAATGCAAAGAAAATCTTTTCTTTATTCTAAGTGATTTATTGATTGCATTCAGTATTTGGGCCATTATTATCTTAGAAGCAAGGGCGGTGATACTTAAATGGGGGGGAGTTTGATATTGTATTAATTTTGTATGGTCTATGTTAATTTGTATGTATTTATAATTTGTATACGTTTAAGTTTGGCCCAAGTTGGCGCGATTGGCTAAATGGGCGAGTGAGTGGGAAAAAAGTGGGTTTAAAAAAAAAAAAAAAAAAAAAAAATAGTCTTAAAGCCAAGGGCGCGTGTTCGGATTCCAGGGAGGGATGAGTCATTTGGATACCAAATGTGCCTGGACTTCTAATATATCGTATTTAAATAATGAGTGTTGGGTTTATATGGCCTAAGATGCCGAAAACAATAAAAAAAAAGATAAAAATGAAATTATTAATACGATGAATAACAAGATTATTACCACTCTATAAGACGCATAAGGCTGAAAGATTATATTACTCCTAACAAGTCTTCAACACATCACAAAGTCATTCCACTCTAATGTCAAAGGCCGCTATTTGATTAATGGGAGGAGAAGGCATAGAGAACATAGTAGGCTTTGTTAGGGTGGTCGCCATTCACGTATTCATAAGATGTGTCCTCTAAGTGAATAGTTATACTATAATGACAAGTTTGGGGCAAGGATATGCCATGCCAAGTGGTATATACAGTATGAGTATAGGTGTATTTCAATGTGAAAAATAACTATTTAGTATGTTTTCTCAGAATATTTCGAGGAATATTTCAAGGAATTTATTTAATCTAGCATTTCTTCATCAGCGACTGTACGAAATTTTAAAAATAAATCAAATGTTTAGAGTTTATACAAATGTAAATTTTTTTACTGATATGCTTTTTAAAGAGAATCTAAAAAATAATTGATTTTTGAATTTTAATCAAAATCGTTAGAGAGAATTTTGACAAATCGAAAAAACTGAAAAAATACATCAGTAAAGTACTAGTCAACTTTGGCCGATGATATTGAAATTTCTTTAAATACTTGCGACATAGGTACTTGGCTTAAATATAAAATTTGAGTATCGAGAGTTTTTTCGTTTATGAGTAATTCCCATTACCCACATTTTTTGATAATTCACTTGAAATTAATTTAATTTATTGTGAAAAAAATCTTAAATTTCAAGAAGACGAATTCCAGTTAAAATATCAAAACACAATGTTTATGTAAATTTCTCTGAAAGAGATTTTATTGCTTTTAAATGGCTGTTTTATTGTTTTTCTTAAAATTGCCATTAAAAGGAGGCGATTCCTTTTAGCTTGAATTTTACGTCATTTTCACAATCATTTGAATGAATTTCAACTGAAATATCAAAAAATGTGGATTAAATTAAATAACTCAATAAGGAAAGAACTTTCGATACTAAAATTTTATATTTAAGCTAAGTACACATGTCGGAAGCAGGGGAAGGAATTTCATTCCAATCGACCAAAGAGTACTAGTATTTTATTGATGTACTTTTTCAATTTTTTTAATTTTTCTCACAATTGGCTTTAATGATTTTGTTTAAAAATCAATTAGTTTTGAGATCCTCTTTGCAGAATTGTAATGAAAATATTTGTGTAATTTTTAAAGTCTATATGGCCTAAGATGAAAAGACTTTTTAATTGAATGAGTACTTTTCAATCGATACCGGCAAAAAAGTACTCACATGAGTAAAGTATCGAAAAAGGTATCGAGTAAAAAAGTACTATTAACGGATCAAAAGTATCGATACTTTTTTTGTGCCCCTATATAGTAGAAAGAAAATAACACGATTTAATATCAAATGTTAAAATCCAATTGAATAGCTGCTAGGTATTATCAGCTGATTTCATGGCAAATGATTTAGATTTCAATTTTCATTTTTTTTTATTCATCAATTGCAAATCGACCTAGTGAAATGGAATATTACAAAATTAATCATAAAAAAAAATAAACTCCAAATACTCTAATGGCAATGACGTGTAACTGATGTCCCGATATATTGTGATTATATTGTTATTTGAACAAGATATTTCATTCATTAAAAAAAAACAACAAGTGTGAGTTTTTAAAAAACGAGTATTGAATATTTGTTAAGGGATTTATTTATAAAATAGCCCTTTGCCATGCAACGGTTGCGTCCCTCCGGTGCATCGACCCTTTGCGGTAAAAATATCCCCGGGGAAAGAAAAATTGTTTTATTAAATAAAAAAAGAAATTTAAAATGGCTATTCTAATTCTTTTAATAGATTTCATGTCAGATATTAATCGGAGAGTTTAAAGAACTGTCAAAATTAAAATATATTTAATGTGAATAATAAATTTATTCGCTTATTTTAAATAGGAGGTTTTCGACCTACATTAACTTCTCTTCCCCTAGAGACATTTTGTCTTTTGTAAGTTAATAATTGAACCATTTTTTTTTTTTTTTTTTTTTTGTTTGTTATTCAGAACTCATTAATATCGAATTTTATTAAATTTGTTAGTAGGTATTACTAAAAACCGGACAAAAAAAAATAAAAAAAATGGGAAAAAGTGCTTAAAAAAGCATAAAAATCTTGAATAAAAAGTTGTTCAATAATCATAAAATTTAAAAAAAAATCATCTCATATGCAACTTCCACTCATAAGTAAATGGGGTAATTATCCGCCCTCCCCCCCCCCCAACCCAAGATTTGAGAAAAATATTTTTATTATATTTTTTTAATTTATTTAAGGTCTCTTTCGACATCTAAGGCCATTTAGAGCCCCATCCTTATTTATTTCAAATGATTGGTAGCCAATTCAAATGAAATACAATAAATTCTTCTCGGAAGGGAAAAAAGCATAAAAACTCAAAAAAAAAAAGGAAGGAGGGATGAATCTTGATTTAAAAAATAACTTACATGTATTTGGAGGGAAGTTTCGTCTACGCGAAGATCACGTGACGAACGGATCTAGTTGGTTCGTCATGGAAATCTGAAACAAAAAAAAATTGAAATTATTAATCATAGGCTATTTATATAATTAAATACTTTATTAATTATATGAAAAAAATGTTTAAACTCAAAATTTCTTACATAAACCGAAAAAGAATAAATATAACATTATACCGGTATATTTCATTGTTCCTCTTTTTAATTTATTTTTCTTGTTGAATGTATAATATTTAATTTCAATCATCTCAAATGCTAAGAAATTCAAGAAATTAATGGAATTTCAAAAATATTATATATCATTATTATATAAATCAAACTCCAGTTGTATTGATATCTTATACAATACAAATAAAGCTCCCGAAATAAAGTATTTTATTTTTTACAGTAAGAGAGAGCTCTAAGATTCAAATTATATATCATTGTTATTGATTTGTTATGGATTTTAGAATAAGTTCTCTGATACAACTCAATTAGTAGATCATCTACCGTAAATTGGTTTGGGTGAATGTGCCTGGGTGAATGGAGTAATAGCATTAGCTAATATTCTGGAGAGGGATATGAAATAAAAATAAATTCATGGCGTATGGAAAGACAGTAATGGCAACAAGTTCATGAGATTGAGGTGGGCGTTCACAAAAGCACTCAGGCTAAATAATGGACATCGTGGTCCATTGAGTTCAATTGAATTATGATAATGATTATATCCAACTTTCTCAAATTAGAAAAATTACTACAGGAAGAGAAGTAAGGTTGGCTTGAAGGAATTTAAATACCAGTTATTTCGGGTAACTCGTGGACCGGCCCACATACTCGGATATTAAATGTTTTTTTTTTTTTTTTTTTCATATTAAATGTTAATAAGCCTAATACGCAAACTTTGCCTATTGTTGTGATAATAAATGAAACATTGTTTATAAACATAGATATGAGAATAATTGATTGCTTTGTCAAAAATCATAATAAAAAAATTAATTTAAACTCTAATACATACAAAAACTTCTGGATATGACATATATAAAAATTTGTCAAGTATTGAAGCTTTCAAATCCTATGCTATACTATATAATTTATTGGGGGTGGGGATAGGGGGCGGATCTCCGTCAGTGACAGGAGGGTGTCACTGGGTTTTGATTAATGATCATTCAAAATGATCATATATTTAATAGAGAAAAAAATCCAAACTTTAATTCAATCAAACTAAATTAATCATTTACCATAAGTATTAAATATAATGCATTAATATTATAATTATAATATTATTATATTTATTTACCAAAGTTGTTTGAAGTTATTTAATTAAGTCGATCATTAATATAATGTTATCATATTTCCGCCTTGATGATTCTATAATATTAAACTTATTTACATACGTTATTAATAGAAAATTTGCTATATAAATTATCTAATAAATATTTATACTATACTATTTTTTTTTTATTAAATTAAAAAATTGATAAGAAATCAAAAGCTGAGGGAGTGAGAAAAACCATTAATGTAAAAGAAAGTAAAAGTTTTTCATATACTCGTGATTTATGGGAAACATGAAAGTTTTGAAAAGCTCTCCAATATCCTTTATTATTATTTCATAATAGTGTAGACTTTAATAAATTTACTCAATCAATAATCAGCTCTTTTTCTCTCCCTCATTTTCGTTTTTGTTTGCTTTCAACTTAAAAACTTTTCTTTTTAGAATTCATATCAATTGATGATGAATTAATTTTTATCTAATACGTTTGAAGTAGGTTCTTAAATTTATTTATAAGATATATTAAATTATGAATGATGTATTTTAGGATTTCATTTAGCTTCCTAAGAGAATTGATGGAGGGGCTCTTCTCATCAAAATGCCATTCTCTCTCTCTCTCTATCTGCCCCACCTCTTTACTGCTATTTGGCTAATAGAGAAGCCTGAATAATTTGTGAACCATACTATCACTTAATTGCTTCCTAAATTAAATATTTATAAATTATTTAAGTTCCCTTTCTTTAAGAAAACATTAAAGAAAGGTGGTGTCGGAAATAAAATAAAAGTAGCTTTTTATTGATTAAAAAAAAAGAAAATAAATATTTATTAGAAGCTCTTTAATTTTCTTTTTTGGATTTTAAAGAAAGAAAAATGTAAATGCTAAACGAAAAATAATTCTAATGAATTGTTACAAATATATTTTTTAATGCATCTATTCAATGTAGTGATAAAAAAAAGAGAGAGGGTGGATGAGAGGTTAAACATTTCTTCTTTCTTTCGTTATCAGAGAGAAATTTAATGGCTTCAATAAAGATTAAAATCTTAAAAAATGTAATGTTATAAAACTATACATTTAAACAAAATTTTAATGGATAAAAAGGAACCGGGTGGAACTAGAAAGATCGTGAGAGGAATTTCAAGTAATAATAATATTAATGTAGCAAAATACTCTAAAGGTCCTATTTTTTGTTCACACAATTCTATAAAAATTGTAGCCTAACAGACAAGAAATAGTCTATTTATTGAACAAATTTTTAAAAGATATTTCAAATTATAATTTCTTCTGGAATATATTAATCTAATATTCAAAGAAAAAAAAAACATTTTTCAAAAAATTTTACGTATACTTTTTTTTTTATAATACTACTACTTTGATGACAAAATCAATTCGCTATGCGTGATTTCTAAATAGAGGGGTGGAAGAACAACCGCGTGCAGTAAATAAAATTACGAATAAAAAGCGGGGAATGAAAAAACGAGACAATTATGACTCCCTTCGTAAGGAACAAATCTTAGTAGTAAACAACTATTTAGAAGACAGATAGTTAAATTATTATTTTATGTTCTTTATGTTTTTGTGAAATATATCATTTGGGAAAATATTTTTTCAAATGATTTTGATAAATGAAATAAAAAAAAATCTGGAAATAATATAGAATAAAAAAATTATTAAAAGTTTTTCTGATATATTCCTACCAGTTATGTACGAAATGTATAAGATAGGTATAAAAAAAAAAAAAAAAAAAAAAAAAAAAAAAAAAAAAAAAAAAGAGGGAAAAGAAAAAAGACGCACTTGTTTGGGGAAGGGAGATGGGTGTGTAGGAAATTCGAAATACGTATTTGCAATAGAATTTGTTTGGTTGAAAGCTCCTGATTTTCCCCATACTATATATTTTATTTTCCATTAAAACGTGTGAAAAATATACATATTAAAAAAATATTTATTTTTCAAATACTTAAAAAAGGTTTTAATTAATAGTTTAATTTTATTTAAACCTTTATAATGTGACATTCATTAAGAATGAATTTTTTTTTTTTTTTATAATTGAGGAAGTAGAATAAATAAATCTTCTTACCATAAATCAGGATTGTTTTATAAATAAACATTTGTTAAAAATAAAATTGAAAAGGCTTCCTTAATTTAAACGAAATGGACTTCATTGTTTCCCTCAAACTTATGTGATAAAAATATTTGTGTTAATTTATATTTGTTTGAATAAATTTGTTAATTGTTTATTTTGCATCAGTGTAATTTGTATATTTTTTGTAAATTAAAAAACTGGCAAGATGGCCTTTTTTTTTTTTTTTTTTTGAAAAAACACTCACTTTTTACTTTCTCTTACCTATGTATATATGTAATATATATATAGAGAGAAAGTATTGGATTCATGTCAAAAATTCGATGTCGAGATTTTGATGGATCTTCACGTTTTGAGGTCCCCTGAATCCAAAAAGTGGTTTTCGCGACATGGTCTGTCTGTGGGTGGGTGGGTGGGTGGGTGTGTGTGTGGGTGGGTGGGTGGGTGTGTGTTCAATTTTAAGCATGAAGGAATTGAGCTATGAGGCTGAAATTTTATATTTAAGTTAAACACCCCCGGGACCGGAAAAATAAGCTTTTAATCAAAATCGGCCAAAGAGTACTAGTACTTTACTGATGTACTTTTTCAGTTTTTTTTGATTTTCTCAAAATTCGCTCTAACGATTTTGATTAAAATTCAAAAATCAATTATTTTTTAGATGCTCTTTCAAATGTATATTCTCGTTTTGCCCTCAAAATTGTTTGAAGCACACTTTACTCTTGTGCTTCATAGGAAAGATAGGAAAAATGGTTGCCATGGTTACAAAATATAAATATTTTCCCATACTTATAAATTTTACATATGAATTCAAATATTCCCTACTGCCGGGAACTAATACATGTCGACACAAAAAATCTGGTGTGACAAGCACAGTACACAACTTTCGATTACCGAAGGTAAGAGAAAGTTGTGTGCTGTGCGCCAGTCACACCAGATTTTTTCCTACTCACATTCACACAGTCTTTTCGGCAACTTAGGCCATTTAAGACTTATATACTCGTATGTATAAATATATCTATTGGGGGTCTAGGCATTCTTATTTAAGCCGTTTGGATGGCCTATGGTTAAGAATAAAAAATATTTGTAGGCTATTATTTAACCGATTTGTTTTTTATTTCTTTTTTTTTTAAAAAAAAACATTCACACTTTTTTCTCATTCACACTCACACTCACACACACATTCACACAGTCTTTTCGGCAACTCAGGCCATTTAAGACTTTAGACGATAACCGTTATTATATAAATATACATATAGGGGTCCAGGCATTCTTATTTAAGCCATTTGGTATCCAATTGGCTTAAATAAAATCATCGGACTGCCTGGGGTCCGAACCCGCGACGTTTGGTATACGAGGTTAGCACGCTAACCTCTACGCCATGCCCCGAGGGCTTTTTATTTCTTTATTAATTAAATAATTTTATTGATTATGTCTTTATATACTGTACATTTTATTAAGTGGAACGTCTCGAGGGGCATAATACTCACCCCTTATCAATCATCTCTGGCCGTTTTAACTATGACGTTTAATATTATAAGATAATAAACAATATTATGGTTTTATTTATTTTGTATACTGGTATTTCAAGATTTCTCATATGATATGCCTGTCCTGCTTGCTGACATTAATGAGAAAAGCTGAAATGTTAACTTTATTACTTCTACTGATCCTTATGTTTTGAAAATGATTCTAATCAAGACCGAAATGTCAGCAAAGATACATATTAATAAAAAAAAAAAAAATGAATATCCCTAGCTGCAGTCTCTTTCTTTATTCTAGTTAATCCTCGATTATGGGGACCCTAGTCCGCCAATGCAGATAAATTTCCAAATATTTTCAATGATAAGTATTAATAAATAATAATCATGGTAGATATAATAGAAAGATGACCCTTCAAAGAGCAAGGGAATTCCTTTTCTTGGAGGGTGCTCGACCAAAACCATTATCTTTTCATCATTAAGAATAAAGTGGACAATCTTTCAAATGTCACGTAAAAAAAACTTTTATTTTATTGTTTGATAAAACTACAATAGCTACTTCATTCGATTTCTTCCCCAAAGTTTAAATGAACTTTTTTTTTTTAATAGATGATTTATATTTGAAATAATGTATGGTAAAGGGTTTGATCCTACTTCTCCCCCTTCCTCACAATGATCAAGGTTTTGATTATTTTCCAGTCATACCTGTAGATGCGTTAATTTTATTTTTCGAACAAATAAATGATTTTTATTTAGTTTGAATATTAGGCTGGGATGAGTAGAGTAAAGGGGTTGGAGAGTAATAACCAGCAAATTTATAGCTCCACCTGACGTCCTTTTATTTGGCAGATATTTCGATGCGTAGAACACACATCATCTTCAGTGCCGCGAGGATATAGTAGGTGGGCTTAGTCTATTTATATCAAATGCCTTAGGGGCGTTATACATAACGGAGGTGCCTTCTCTAAGCTGATGACCGCTCTGTGTCAATTCTGCTATGGACACAGACCGCTCTGTGTCAATTCTGCTATGGACACAGAGCGGTCATCAGCTTAGAGAAGGCACCTCCGTTATGTATAACGCCCCTAAGGCATTTGATATAAATAGACTAAGCCCACCTACTATATCCTCGCGGCACGAAGATGATGTGTGTTCTACGCATCGAAATATCTGCCAAATAAAAGGACGTCAGGTGGAGCTATAAATTTGCTGGTTATTACTCTCCAACCCCTTGATTTTAATTTGGTAAACTGGAAAAGTGAAAAATAGAGAACCTACAGGTATTCGACTCATTTGCCTTTAAATGACATTTAATTATTTCAAAATATTTAAATATATCGTTAACAATTCAATAAAATTTTATACGACACTCAAATCAATGTTTTGTTTAGATCTATTTTGCAACTGATATTTTTTTCCTATAGGCATGCATATGTTTTTATTTATTTTTTTTTCTTGAATTAAATTGAAAAAAAGGCCATTATTTATTGGCAATTTCAATTGACTGTATATATTTTCTCTTTTCATTATTCTCATTTACATTTAACAAGAACGTGAAGTGAATTGTTAAACGAATCGACTCTCTTGGACCTGTTTCATTATTTGATTAGCTTTTAGTAATATTCTAGTTATTTAGTACTGTTTGGAAATAAAAATAGTAAAATAAAATATTTCTCAAAACTTTTGTTTCATGCGATCGACCCCTTTTATTAATTAAAAGTATATTATATTACCATATGGCACACAGAGGTTTTGGATATGAAAGATTTATTATGAATGTTGCATATATGAATGGGTGGATGAATATGCATTATAAGCCATTTGGACTATCAATGGAATAAATTTATTTAAAAAAATCTGGTGTGACTGGATGCACAGCTCCCAACTTTCTCTTACCTTGGTAAGTGTGTTTTGTGCCTTTCACACCAGATTTTTCGTGTCGAGATATATTTAGTTTCCGCCGATATATTAGAATTAAAGATATAAAATTTATAAATAGATTTAAATACAGTAGAGTCCCGGTAATCCGAACCTCGCTGAATCGAACTTCCGGTTAATCCGAACTCTTTTTGCGTACGATTTTTTTTTTTAAGAGGAATATAAATGAAGATTAGACATTAAAGAAACTTTATTATTATTATTATTATTATTATTATTAAATATTTATTTAGAGTTTAATATCACCGACAAGTTTCACGGTTTACAACGTTATAAATACGACTTTATTATCAAAATTAGCTAATTGAAGCCTAAATTCCGGTTAATCCGAACTTCCCGATAATCCGAACGACACTCGGTCCCAATTAGTTCGGATTAACGGGACTCTACTGTATTTATATTTTGTTACCATGGCAACTATTTATACAAGAGTAAAGTAGGCTTTAAACAATTTTGAGATCAAAACGAGAATATATATTTTAAAGAGCATCTATCAATAAAAAATAATTGTTTTTTTAATTATAATCAAAATCGCTCAATTTTGAGAAAATCGAAAAAAACTCAATAGGTATATGTGTATATCCATCAAAATTTCGACATTGAATTTTTGACATGAATCTAATACTTTACATATATGAAAATGTATAAGTAAGGGAAAGTAAAAAAATTAAAAAGAATATTAATATATTTATATAACAGCTTAGTGTATATTATAGAAGTGAAATCTATTTGGAGGAAGGAGAAAATAAATAAAAACTTGTGATCGGCTCAAAACTATAGTATTAATCAAACCAATATTTGACTTGAATTTCCCCTAAACTTTAATTAAATTTGGGCTGATATTAAGTTTATATTTTAAATATTTTTTCATAGAATAGATTTATTCATATTTATTGAATAAATAGCCTACTTATTGTATTTGAATAATACTCTAAATGGATTTTTTTCAATGAATATTGAAAATTATCAAAAGATTAATAAAATTATGAACTGTTCTTTTTACTTTCTCTTACCTCTATATATATGTTAATATATATAGAGAGAGAAATTATTGGTTTCATGTCAAAAATTCGATGTCGAGATTTTGATGGATCTTCACGTTTTGAGGTCCCCTGAATCCAAAAAAGTGGTTTTCGCGACATGGTCTGGGTGTGTGTGTGTGTGTGTGGGGGGGGGGGGTGTGTGTCTGTGTGTGTGTGTGTGTGTGTGTGTGTGTCTGTCTGTGAACAAAATATCTCAAGAACGGAAAGAGCTAGGAGGTTGAGATTTTATATTTAAGTTAGGCACCCCCATGGGACGTGACACGAAGCTTTTGAACAAAATCGACCAAAGAGTACTAATACTTTACTGATGCACTTTTTCAGTTTTTTTCGATTTTCTCTAAATTTGCTCCAACGATTTTTTTTTAAATTCAAAAATCAATTATTTTTTGGATTCTCTTTCGAATGTATATTCTCATTTTGTGATTGAAATCTTCTGAAGACCACTTTACTCTTGTACTCCATAGAAAAGATAGGAGAAATGGTTGCCATGGTAACAAAATATAAATATTTTGTCATACTTATAAATTTTACATCTTGAATTCAATTGTACCCTACTGTCGGAAACTAAATACATGTCGACACAAAAAATCTGGTGTGACAAGCACAGAACACAACTTTCGATTACCGAAGGTAAGAGAAAGTTGTGTGCTGTGCGCCAGTCACACCAGATTTTTCTTAATAGATTTAAACTGTATTAAGTATATACTTTGCAACTTTCAATTAAATATATTGCTAAATAAGTTTAGATAAACAAGATCTATGGTTATAAAGAGAATAGCTGGCGTACAAAAAAAAACTTTTGTCGTACACATAAAAAACGCTCTTGATTTATTGTGATTCTCCTTAGGAAGGTCTTAAATTCAAAAGAAGTCCCTTAAGACCCAGAACCGCCCCAAAAACCCACCTACTTTCAAGAGGGCTTTGATTTAAAGATTTCCTAAGTGTATAGCTATGGCCATGATTAAAATAATCAATCCCCTTCTTCAAATAAGATTCTATCAAGAAGATGAAAGAAATTCAAGAAAAAAAAAAAGAGGGAAAGAAAAAAGATACAAAAGAGGAATTTTGGTTAGTAAGGAGTTAAAGACTTAATGGAGAAATGGAAAAAAAATTGATTTGCAAATCACTTCTCTATTCTTTTTTATTTTAGAGAAATTATGTATGACGCTTTGAAATGAAATTCCTAATTTGAAATAATTGAAAGATAAAAATTATAATTTAGTGATTAGGGATAAATTTGTAATGCATAATAAGCAAATCGCTTGGTGAATACAATAGTGGTAACAAAATGTGTGGAAAAAAAAATTCGTGGTTAGCATATAACTTCATCATCTTGGTCTTACATAAGTTTCCAAAGAATTTAGGAAAGACTAGTAAATTTTATGAAATCAAAAAATTTTATTTCATATTTGGCTGCTTGCAACCTCACACATTAAATTAAACACTTAACAAAATGTTAAGAAATTGTGATGATTTAAAAGGAGCACAAATTTCTCAGGAATCACCTTAGACCATATATTTGCAAATATTTCGGTCTGCCATCTTCAGTGCAAGATATAGTTATTTGGCGATCCTTCGTCTGGTGTCTCAAACTTGCATGAAGAGAGGAGGGGAAGACGAGCATTCAACTGCTCGTTCACGAGTCGTTCAAACTTTTGCATGAAGAGAGGAAGGGAGACGATTCAAGTGTTGTCGTTCACGACACGTGAACGACACGTTCACTCGTGAACCAACACTTGAACGCTCGTCTTCCCCTCCTCTCTTCATGCAAAAGTTTGAGACACCAGACGAAGGATTGCCAAATAACTATATCATGCAGTGAAGATGGCAGACCGAAATATTTGCAAATATATGGTCTAAGGTGATTCCTGAGAAATTTGTGCTCCTTTTAAATCATCACAATTTCTTAACATTTTGTTAAGTGTTTAATTTAATGTGTGAGGTTGCAAGCAGCCAAATATGAAATAAAATTTTTTGAATTGAAATATTGGCAAATAGGCCTATATGGTGTAAAACAATTCCTGCTGTCTTATTTCTCCTGTTATTTCATCCTGTAAAGCCAGCATCAATTCATATATCATCAGTTAATAAATGGTCTTTATTGGTTAAAACTACTCTCAGATCTAGCGAATAAGTGGGGAGTACCTGAGCTAAGATTGTCAGGCTTCTGAACCGTTATACCGGACTTTTTCCTCTACCCTACGCTCTCTTCACACTATCTTTAAAAATTATATCGTTTAATAGATGTAATAAATTTGAAAAAAAAAAAAAAAATTCTATTCAAAATGAGTTTAACAGAATTTTTATTAATATTAAATATTTACTAAACATGTCTAGATACTTTTAGAACAGATTTTATATTGAAATTTTTATCTATTCAAAAAAATAAACCAAAATCCTATTTTTTTATAATAGAGATAAAAATATTTTGTGGAGAATGAAATCTTTTCATTTCTCGTAAAAAAATCATTGACATGTAATAGTAAAACTTGAAATTATTCTATATATCATATAAATATATTATTCATTATATTTTTTATGATAAAAAGAAAGCTAATAAATTTCTTTATGAGAAATAAACCTTTTTCTCATTACATTTTTTTTATATAAAATAAATAACATAGGTAACACCCTTTAGGGCGGTGGTTTCCAAACTTTATGTTACCACGCCTCCCTTAAAAATAATGAATCTTATGACGCCTCCCCCCCCCCACCCCCATTTTATAAAATAATACAAAATCAAAAATTTTTAATGCTAAAAAATATAAATTTATATAAAAATATTTTTTTTATTTATTCTTATTTATATTAAAACTAGCAATCATTTGGAAAATTGGTCCTGGTGACCAATATTTGCGCCTCCCCTTAGACTAGTCCGCGCCTCACAGTTTGAAAAACACTGGTATAAGGGTATTTAATGGCTGGTGGACTTGGTATCAGGAATGAAAGTTAGAAGAAAACGCAACCAGAATTTTTTCTTTAAACATATATTTTAACAGCTGACGTTTCGGCTTTGGTAAAAGCCATCTTCGGATGACCACTAACAGCTCCGAGCTTTGACCAAAGCCCAAAACAAGGTGTTAAAATATATTTTTAAAGAAAAAATTCTGGTTTCGTTTTTTCTAACTTTCATTCCTGAAGAAAAATATTTTTCTCAAATCTTATTTTCACGCCCTAGGGGGGCGCCTAACTTAAATATAAAATTTCAACCTCCTAGCTCAATTCCTTCATGCTTTAAATTGAACCCAAACAGACACACAGACAGAACATGTCGCGAAAACCACTTTTTTGGATTCAGGGGACCTCAAAACGTGTATTTCCATCAAAGTCTTGACATTGAATTTTTGACATGAATCCAATACTTTCTCTCTATATATTTGTATATTAACTTATACATATAGGTAAGAGAAAGTAAAAATTCAAATCCTAGTTGAGATTAGTTCTATATATTATTATTGCGGTAACTCACCCCAATAAAATTCTAAGTGGACTAATCATATCTTACTTTTCTACCTAATGAAAAAAATCCCTACAAAATTCTGCAAGGGATTCGATGGGTTGCTAAGTTACCCAGTGTTATTATTATCTGTTTATGAGAGTTTCGAAATCTTCAAAAATTAATTCCGCCCCAGTAATAAGAAATTTTAGAATGACATTAAAATGTTTCTATCCTACTATACTATTTGTTAAATATTGAATATAAATTTTAACTCAAACGGAATGCACTTATTTTTTAGTAAAAGTATTAAAAAACATTAATATCTTTGTGCATTAAAGGGGATGGGGCATTAACCCCCCTGGTTAATGCCTTCATACCCCCCCCCCCTTTAAGGAATGCGAGCCTTCACCGCGAAATTACTCTCAAAATAATTTAAATACATTTATAAATAATTATTTTAATTTTTATTTTATTTTGAAATTATTTTATTTTAATTTTCAACCCTTAATCCACCCCTGTGTAAAAGTATATTAAGGAAATTTGATTAACAAAAATATAGGCTAGATAGAAAGAATATAATGGTAAATAATGGCAGTCAGAAATGGATACCAAATGGCTTAAATAGAAATGCCTGGACCCCCAATATGAATATTATTAATTAATAACGGTTATCGTATAAAGTCTTAAATGGCCTGAGTTGCCGTGTGAATGTGTGTGTGAGTGTTGAGTGTGAATGAGAAAAAAGTGTGAATGTTAAAAAAAAAAGTTAAAAAATAAAAAACTAATTTTTTTCAATGACACCTACACTCCCCCCCCCCCTTTCAACAGCTTATATTCACCCTCTACCCTTAGTGAAATACAAAATATTTAATTTCATATTCAAAAGAATCGTTTTTCGCAGTCAAATTATTTGTTTCTTTTTTTTTTTTTTCAAGGATAAAATGCATAATAATTACCTTTAATAAGATGCTCAAGAGGGTGTGCTGGCTGACGGGGTGGTCAGGGTGGGTTACACTATATTAATTATTCACTTTGATTCACTTTAAACACAACGCCTGCCGTCAGGCCACACACTGGACTGAACGAGAATCTCGACTCTCTCTCTGTTTGTATAGGAATAAAACAGATGAAAATAACAATTCCCTTTTTATTAAAAGTAAAAAAATACCGTTTGCTCTAATCTAACTTTATTTATAACTGGAAAAAAATGTCAACAAGTGATTTGGAATATTCCAAGGCCCTTTCTTAAATAATCAACCCTTAATTTCCCCCCCCCTAATCAAAATAATAATCAACGCTATTTTTTGAATGTTTTCTATTTATTTGGCTTCGATTTAGTTTAAAAAAAAAAAATTAAAAAAACATTTTTTTTAATTGTTCAACCCCTAGTCCAATTTTTTTTTTTTTTTTTTTTAATTTTTTCGGCAACTTAAGCCATATAAGAAGACTTTTTACGATAACAGTTATTAATAATATATTCATGTTGGGGTCCAGGCATTCTTATTTATGCCATTTGAAATCCAATCTTAATAAATAAAATAATTAACAATGCTATCGCCTTCGGCGAGCTTCGCGTCTAGTCAGAAAGAAATTAAAACCCTGAAAAACTTCCCTGGATCCGCCTTTGGGTTTTACACATAGTATAATTTTCTATATTACAACGCCTCCCTTAAAAATATTTTAATCGTATGACGTCCCCCATACAAAAACAAAAATTTTTAGTACTAAAAAATATAAATTTATATAAAAATATTTTTCTTTATTTATTCATATTTATTATTTTAATTAAAAACTCCGTCCCAGAATCTTCTAAATTTTATTATTTTATTTATAAAACTAGCAATCATTTGGAAAATTGATCTTGGTGGCCAAAATTCGCGCCTCCCCTTAGACTAGTCTGCGCCTCCCTAGGGAGGCGCGCCTCACAATTTGGGAAACGCTGCTTTAGGGTGTAGGGTAAGCGACCTATGCTGTTTTATTATTATGAACTTGTCCTTTATATTAGAACGAGTAGATAAAAATTGTTTACTTTTACTTATTTTCATTTATCAGTCAATGTTTCATCTACTATTTTTGTTTTCCACAGAACTGAAAAATGATGGGAGAAAATTCAATTTAGAGTTTTAAAATAGTTAAAAATTTTAAAGCTATTGTAACGATGGCTGCGGGGACCCCACACGCTTGTTTCTAGGGGCCCCTAATCCAAGATTCGTGTTTTCGCATTGTTTTATGCTACGGTTGCTTGTTGGCTATTGTAAGACCCCGGCGTTAAAAAATAGTTAATCATTAAGAGTGACTTTCTTCTAGCTAGTAAAATAAATGTATAGATTACGTAGGGCTTATATCTGGTAGTTCAATCAGGATAAGTAAAAAGGAGAAGAAAAGCAGCAGCTAGTTGTAAATTTATACACAATAAATATAAATTCCTGATCTTAATTTTCTCATAAAATTTTCCCCCTAAAAAAAAAAATCCACAAACTATCTCATGAAAAATATTTTTAATTGTTCAAATTAAAATACTAAAGATCTTAGTTAAAGTCACGCAATGTTAATTTTGCTTCGAAAAAAAAGTTGAACATTACAATTGTCCCATAGTATTATTTATTAACCTCTTGATGTTTTTTAAAAGGCTAAATGCATTAATTTGGCAGTGTGGATCTGTCTTTAAACACCAAAAACGCTACATAATAAGTTTTATTTAGATATTGAAAAAAAAGGGGAAAGGGAAGTTAATTCGCTTTTAAAATTAAAATAAATTATCTTTTTGCGTTAAGAATATGAAGTTACTGGAATGACTTGGCTTAATTCGCTCACTTAGAGCAGCTCTTTTTATTTTAATCAGTCCAAAAAGAAACGAATTCAGGACTGTGCCTTTGAAAAGAGAAGGAGTTTCCGGCAATTACCCATTCATACATTATTAAGAGCGCCGAGAGAAGTCAGACTTTTCATTCGGTTAAAACGCGGTTTTTCGGTTCACATATCTACCATTTCGGTCACGTTGTTCTCCATCGAAATGCCTATAAGCATTTGAATAATTCGGTTATTTGATCTCTCTTCTTCATTTTTTTTAATCTTAATCGTTTCGCTTGAATTCTACAATTATCTAAAGCCATTCTACCATAATGAGTTCTTTCGAGGCTAATATATCATGTTTATTCAGCAGGGTGAGTTTTATACTTGGTGCTTAATGTAAGCATCTCGTATTTTTTTTTATTCATACTTTAAGCTGAAAATGAACGCAGAGCTTTCTTTTATAACTTTTTAATGAAATTGTCTGGAGAATCGGCAATAAATTCTCTTCTTAAACATGCATGCGTGTAGGAGTTTTTCACTTTAAAATAGTTACCGAAAAAAAAGAAAATGAAAAATCATTAGGCGTTATAAATGAAGAGAAAACGAAAGAAATCGGAATCAGCGAAAAAATATATAAGAAAGCAAAAAAATAAAGAAAAAGAAATAAAGAGATGACAAAACAAAAGCAATTTACGTTTTTTGATCTCTTGAAATGCGAAAAGAATAAAATATATAGTATAACTTGTGCTCTTTTTTTTTAGCAAATCCTTTATCAATTCTGTCGTCGCATTGATTATAAATCAGAAATGTAGAAATTGGAAATAAAGCAAAGTGGAAAATTATCGAGTTCAACAAAGAACATAAAAACGGTACCGGGTATTAGAAAAAATATATACACGGCGAATGGGATGAAAAGATACACCCTTCCAAATTAATGTTGATAAGTAGAAAACGCAAAAAAATCGCTTATTTTAGGAAAAAAAGTTGCCTAAAAAGAAAATTTTATTTAAGTTTAATATAAAAAAAAAATAAATAAAATTAATTAAAACTAAAATAATATTGAAAATAAAAAATGAAATAAAATAAGCAATTTTTAATCATAAAAATCTAGCATGACTACCCGCACAGTACAGAGATTTTTTTTATTTTATTATCTATTTATTTATCTTAATAATTTAAATGTTATATAACGTTTATATATGTATGTAAAAAGAGATGGCCAAGAAGCCAAACATAATAAAAAAATAATAATAATAATTTAAATGAACGTTAGTAGTTGGCCGAAAAATCATGAAAAGTTTCAAATAAAAAAAAAAATAGATTAAATACTTTTTGTTCAAAAATCTTTTAGGACAGGAGCATATCATTATCTTAAAATTGTATTTAAAATTCAAAATGTTAAAAAATTATTTGTTAAGCAATACAAATATTCCCAACTGAATTTTAATGTCTTAATTTAAATAGCATCATATCATAAACAATTTTAAAAACGAAGCTTTTAATTAAAATTGTTTTAAAACAAAGGCAGCTTTTGTTTCAAGGGTTGCAGAATCTGTCACTGCCTCTCCCAACTCATTTTACCTCTTTCTCTCTTTCTCTAATACCTTTTCTTTTTAGGAGAAAATAAACCTGGCGTTAATTTGATTGTCAGAATGTTAATTAAAAGTCAAAACGAAATGAGCCGCCGTGTGTTTAAATTCCAATCCTTGTTTGTTTTTAGGCGGTATTTCATTATCTTTAATTATCTCATTCGAATAAAATATTATCGATTTTAATGTAAGTAGCCTATACTGGGAAAATAAACTTAGCTTAAATGAAAATAAAATTATGACATTTTAAATTTAATCTTTGATGGGATTTAGTATGAAAACTTTTTTTTTTTTTAATACTTGTGTAAAATGTTATATATGTATACTCCAGTAAATATGACTTTTCTAGTCTGAATAGCTACTGCGACTTTTGTTAATTTGCCTGTGTTGTATACATTCAAATGAGACAAGAGAAGCTAACAAGGATAACAGTTTCTATAAATATATGATTTTGTTATATGATATAAGCTTATTCATATTTCTAATTAAGATAAGAGTGAAGATAATAAATGGATCAAAATCAAGTTTTCCGAATGAATTAGCCTTTAGGATCCTCAAAGATGGAATGTTCGATTAACGAGATAAAATCGTTAAAGGGCTGATAATGGAAATTTATGCCACTTCAGGTTTATTTTAGTTTAATAGATAATATAGAGGAAAGGCGATATCCCTTAAAGGCATTAATTATATAGGTTAATCAATTAGGTAACCCGAGAAAAAAAAAAAACAAGCGTGAAAAAATGTACATAAATAATTAAATTTTAGATAGAACAGATTATTGGGGAGATAAAATTTTTGATTAAAAAAAAAGGAATAATTAATTCGATTATAAGTGAATTTCCTTCTGTATCCGAGGTCAATCAGATATTTGACAATTCAATTAACATATTTGGCCTGTATGTGGTAAGTTCTTCCTAAATGGTGATTTTACTACTGCTAATAATTAGAAACAATTTCAGAATTTTTAATTGTTTTACCGGTAGTTTGAAAACTTTAATTTTTTAAAAGAACAAAATCTTAAACTAATAATGCCTGTGATTGGACTAATACCCATAGAGTATTGATGGAGACCATGCTCTAAAATCTAAGAGCCAGAGTTTAGGTCCAAAGTGATGAAATTTATATTGGCTGCTAATTAATTTAATATGAATGTGTAATAGTCTCAGTTTCAAATAGTTAAAAATAATAGTAAAAAATAAAAATGAAAAAACATTGGAATAGTCTGGCTGTGTATAGACTGTTTATAGATTTAAATTAATCGTCTTTTTCCTTTCCAATCAATTTATAACATTTCTCTATTGAATTGTAAAACATCAAAAGAATTAAATTTAAAAACAGTTTACGTATAGATATCTTCTGCTAGAAAGTTTTTTTTTTTTTTTTTTTTTTATTCAATTAATTCTGTATCTTCATATTTGAAATAAATATTTATCTCAGTGGACCTCTCCTCTCCTCAAGGAAAAAACACCCGATTCAATTAGATTTCAACTTGATTTGATTTTCTTTTTTTTTTAATATTGGATCAAATTAAATTGGAAGTAAGAGAAAAATATAAAAAAGCGACAAGCATTTACGAATAAGCCCCATATCGAAGAGTATTCAATTTGGTCTGTTGAGGATTGAGTCTTGATATTTGATGGTTGGAATTCGATCGTTTTAGGGACGGGGACGGAAAAGGGACGGAAGGCAGATATCCGTGGATCAAATGCGCATGGTTCCGGGAGGGAGTTCCTCAGGGAGGGCCTCTGTGCCAGCTAAACAGCAGAACATTCCTCAGTCTATAAATCGGAAAATATTGATACTAAATTGAAAAGAAAAACTCACAAAAATACTCTAAAAAAAAAAAAATGATTGGTAAAAAAAAATTGAGATAAGCGTTCTATAGATTATAAAAGATTGAAAATCCCAAATTTGACTTTGTGAAATTTTGAAATGCTTTTAAAAAGAAAGTCAAGCTTGAAATGATAGTGAATCAGTTTTGACCAGGGGGAAAATGATCGAGGGATACACACGCCCGCAGCAGGTCTGCATAGAGAACCTTGAGGGATACACACGTCCGCACTAGGGATACCTATTTTTCTTCTGGTCACTTTCGATCTACTGTGTGTGTCCCTGGTGTGGACGTGTATATCTCTGCGTGTCCCTTAAGGTTCACTATGCAGACCTGCTGCGGGCGTGTGTATCCCTCGATCATTTTTAATCATTTTTACTCGGGGGGGGGGCGCTTTGTGAAGTTGCTTTTGATGTTACGGGATGGAAGAGAGAAAGTAAGGGCGCAGCAAATAAAGAGAGCCTTTGGATAACAAATGCCGAAAAGGAGACGTTTCGGACAAAATTTATTTGTCCAACCTCAGTCCTTGTAGGCTTATAATCTAAATAGGCACAAACTTGTCATTGATGTTGCGGCACATATAGTCTGTGCACTTGTATATTTTTTTTTTTTAAATCGCGCGAGTGTTTAATGCTATGTGAGAGCCTAGTAGAGAATTTATGTGCACAGGCATTTTGTGCCGCAACATCAATGAGAATTTTGTGCCTAGTAAGCCTATAAGGACTGAGGATAGACAAATAATTTTGTCCGAAACGTCTCCTTTTCGACATTCGAAATCCAAAGGCTCTCTTTATTTGCTGCGTCCGTACTTGCTCTCTTCCATCCCGAAAAAATAAAATAAATATATTTTGTAAAAGTGTGATGAATCTTGGGGGCCACTCCTGGTTTACCCATCTCTGGCCATCTCTTTTGTTCAAAAGCTTCGTATTAAGTCCCAAATTTGAAACTCAATTTAATTTTAGATATGTAAGAAAAATATATTTTTTTTTAATCATAAATAAGGCCTAGGAAATTAGAATATAGATATTTTTTTGGGATTAAGATTTTCAAATTAACTTCTATTATACAGTAAAACTCTCAGGATAATTTATATTAAGTCTTTTTTTATAAGGCTGCCGTATAATGATTAGCCTATATCTAGCAAGCGTATTTAAGTACCTTTAAATTAGGGATTTAAAAGTTTCAAGATAAAAATTACTCAGAAGAGGATGAAGAGTAGAAATTGCAGTTAAAAAAAATGATTCTCTTTTCGTTCTATTATAACGACAGACTTAATATAATAAAATTATTATAATTCAGAAGAAAAATTTATCGGAAAAAGTATAATTTTTCATTTTATAAATCATACATTTTCTTCAAAGGCCTATATGTAATTTATTATTCAAAGAATAAAAAAAAAGGATTATTTTTCCAGTTTCGTTTTTTTTTTTTTTAAGAGATCGTTAAATTTAACCATAAATTAATGTCGAAAGAAAATAAAAGTAGATGCTGTGTTTTTTTTTTT
The DNA here is from genome assembly GCA_023213315.1 of Euborellia annulipes. Taxonomy (NCBI): domain Eukaryota; kingdom Metazoa; phylum Arthropoda; class Insecta; order Dermaptera; family Anisolabididae; genus Euborellia; species Euborellia annulipes. The sequence continues at coordinate 111,532 of JAKCPI010031321.1, forward strand.
TTATAATGTTGGTGATTATTTAGGACCAACGAAAAAACTTTGTTGTCTGTTGCTTCAATACTGGAGCAATGGGGCGTCGAAAATGTCATCGTAAAAATGACGGAGAAGAAAGATTTCTTTTGATAACATATGGGTCTTGAAATGTTTGACAAAGGGTGAATAAAAATGATTAAGAAAGAAATCGTAGTTGGAGCTTGGAAATTTAGAAAACTTTCTGATGCTGGTCATAAAAGAAAAAAGAAAACTCTATATTAGAAAAAATAAGTTAGGAAATAGAGACAATATATTGGTTAAAGGGTGAATAAATATGAAGGGAGTTTTTCTTTTTTTTTAGCGACTATTGTATTATCGATTAGCAAAATTTTATTAAAAATAATTTTTTTTTTAAAGGCGGCTTCACACGTAACTGCAAACTTGACAAGTATGCACGTGCAATCTTTTTGTACAAGCAAACTGTAGAGTCCGTAGAAGAATTTTGATCAAGCATTTTAATTGTGCAAGCCGCATGATGCTCGATTGAATTTTAATCATGGACAAGCATATTTGCGCAATCAAATCTCTTTATTGGCACGTCCGCCATTTTATAAACGACTTGACATTTATTTATTATTTTAGAGCGCTTAATTTGACATTTGATATCAATTTAATATATATTAATTCATCTAATATTTCAATTTAAATATTAATATTTATTGTGTCCCTGTTTAAAGCGTGAGTGTGTGTGAGTGTGAAAAAAGTGAGTGTTAAAAAAAATATTAGTGTGAAAAGAAAATACTGCTATTGTATATTCATCTAGGTCTATCAGAAAATTTTATACTGAGTATATCCTATTTCTAACAAAATATGACTATAAAAACATATTTAATCTTATAAAAGGCACCATCAAGTTTTTCAATGTCCGAAATTTTCAAATTTGATTTTTGAGGTGATTTAGTTACCATAAACCAGCTTAATAAAATTGTGTTAATAATTTGTTTTATTTTTTTTAATCAAAAGATCTTATTCTAATTTATTACTTTCTATGATAAATGGTTGTAAATTTTTTAGATAATTCGTTAACATGTACGTGTGAGCGTGTCAATTATTATAACGATTTAATTTAGGTCAATGTCAGCCCTCTTAAATTCTTAAAAAAAAAGCATGCAAGTAAATTTCTACGGAACAATATAGTAACTCAATCAAAGTTGATAGGAAATCCTTTCTCTGAACAACTCTTTATAACGCTGCTGCCATCTCGACTAGTTACTTTGTTACGATTATCATACTTTTTTAAGCTAATTAAATTTGATTCATATTTTTTTTTACTAAATAAACTATTTGAATTTGATTTCACAAACTGGGTATATTAAAATCACAAGAACAAAAGTATATGAAAAATGATTGAAAATTCATATTTTTTTTTTACAGTGTAATATTAAATCCATCTTCTGAGGGAATAAATTATAGTTTATTAATGAATCTATTAAATAAAAACCCTTTTAATTGACAATCCATAGTTATTTACGAAATATCGATTATCAATTAAGATAAAAAAAAAAATAATTAAATTATAAAATTAATAATGATCAAAATATTCCTTGTTTAGTTAAATAAAATAAATAAACGTAACCCTATTGAGGTCATGGAATTTATTTGTGAAAGGGGGCTAAGGTATGTTTGTTTTTAGAAAAGGTCTAAACCAGTAGTATTTAATGAGTCGTTTGGTAAATTATTTCGTGTGAAAATAAACAAAGCCAAGTTGCTGTGTGTTTGTAAATGAGTCTCCAGACGATAAGACTAGGAGTCTGGAGGCAGATTTATTTAAGTGTCTCTGTTAAGGCTGGAGGTCCCGGTTGCTTATTAAGCCACAAGAAGACGGGAATTTGGGATTTATGTTCAAGAAATAAAAGCACTTTACACTACAACCAACATATATACGATCGTTTCCTCATCCTCTTAAATGTTTGCAAAAATATTTTTTTTCCTATTTCCTTTTTCTAATGGAACTGATATAACTTGAGCAAAAGACACCTAATTTTTTAGGGACAAAAGAAAATAAATTTTCTTAGAATAAGGGTATTTTATGGCTGATGGAATATGTATCAGGAAAGAAAGTTAGAAGAAAACGCAGTCAGAATTTAAAAAATATATATATATATATATATATATATATATATATATATATATATATATATATATAAAAAAAAAAAAAAAAAAAAAGAAATAAATAATGAAAGGGGGAGGGGGCTGAGATGGGAAAAGAGGGAATTGTGTCTTTTTATTTTTTTTTTTCTTTTTTTTTTTTTTGTTTAATTTATAATAAAATAAAAAAGAAAAGAAAAGGGGAATAAAAAATTTTGTTTTTTTTTTTTTTTGTGTTTTTTTTTTTTTTTTTTTTTTTTTTTTTTTTTTTTTTTTTTTTTTTTTTTATATATATATATATATATATATATATATTTAACAGCTGACGTTTCGGCTTTGGTTAAATACATCTTCGGAGCTGTTAGTTGTCATTATATACATATGTATATTTGGATTGTACTTTTGATATAACATTAGAAAAAAAGTATTTTTTTGTTTAAGAAAAAACTTCTTTAGATGATATTGTACTGCCCTGGAGTCAATTGTCACATTATGCACAAAAGAAATATTGTATTAGTGATTTGTTTAATGGAAAGAGGATGCATCCAAATAATTGAGCCTCTATTTAGTAACGAACACTCTTTATTGGGACGTTTCGGCTGGGATCAACCCTGCCATCTTCAGCCTTCAAAGCTAGAAAATATATAATACATTCATTTTTCTAATTTTTTTCCTTATTATCATCGATGTATTATATATTTTCTAGCTTTGAAGGCTGAAGATGGCAGAGTTGATCCCAGCCAAAACGTCCCAATAAAGTGTTCGTTACTAAATAGAGGCTCAATTATTTGGCTGCATCCTCTTTCCATTAAACATATCAGCTACAGCCACGTTCTATTATTCAATTGTATTAGTGATATCATTAGAAGAAGGAAAATGTTTTTTCCTAAAAAAAAAAAAAAAAAAAAAAAAAACTTTTTCTAATGTTATATCAAAAGTCAATACTGAATAAAATTTCAAATATATGTATATAATGAGAACTAACAGCTCTGAAGAAGGCTTTAACCAAAGTTGAAACGTCAGAGGATAAATTATATTTTTTTACAATGAAGGTTTTTCGCTGGATCACATACATATGGAAGGGAACGGAGAATGAAACCAGCATATGATGGACAACTCTCACATCAATTTAATTTGTAGATATTTCAGATTAACATATTGATTGACACGGACCCTCCAAAAAATCATTTTTTTCTGTTGATGATGACCAGGGGTGATGCCGGTCGAAATATCTACAAATTGAATTGATGTGAGAAGTGTCCATTATATGCTCGTTATTTTCTCCGTTTTCTTCCATATATACTGTATATATTTATATTTAAAGGAAAAAATTCTATCTGCGTTTTCTTCTAACTTTCATTGTTGATATAAATTTGTCTTCACTAATTTGTTCATATAAATAAGCTTATTAATTAATATAAGCTTACTTATATATGAAAATATTTTCGTAAATTTATTGTTTTAATTAAACTAATCCTTTATAAATATTTAACAAAGTATCGCAAACAAATTTGTGTTCTATCTCTGATGAGGAATTTAACTACTCACACAAACTTCTCTTCTCTCTTGTCCTGTCGCAAAGGTTCTAAATTAACATTTTAATCATTTTCATCGATAGGAATTCTACTCCCGCATTCCATTAAGGTAGAAGAGATGAAAGAAGATTAAAGAACTCTTTCTCCTTGTCTTGTTTAATCAATTCTATAATAAATTATGCTCATGAGGTTCGCTAACATAATTGATATCCAAGTTAGGTAGATTTTTTTTTCTATTCAAAATAGAGATACAATCAATAATTAAAATAAAGATTAATTTATTTAATTTATCTGACATCGAAAGACAAGTCACGCCTTAAAAATAAATATGACATGGAGTGAGAAAATTAATATAACTTCATTATCTTGAATATTATAAAGAAATCAAAGATTTTCACGATTACACTACACTACTCACTTCTTATGGGAAAATGGGAAAGGCCATTTCACTAAGAAAAATATTGGAGAATATTTAATAAACTACAAAATTTAGCATAGAGGGTAGCATAATGCATAGGGCAAAGTTGTGCGCTCGGCTTAGTCCGACCCTTTATTTTAATTATTCCCACTATCATACACTCACTGAATTGTATACGAGCTGGTGGTCCATAGAGTTTTCCACCTATCTTCGCCCATATTCATACCAACAGGTGGTTAAATCTCAAATTTTATAATAAAATTCAATAAAAAATAGCAAATTCTGAAAAAATTATTAGTTATTTCAATTTTCGAAACTATTCTGGTTGGATTATCAAAAGAATTGATTTTGTGTATCTCTACTTATCAATTTTTTTTTTTTTTTTTTTTTTTTTTCATAACCACAGATAGAAAAATACTAAAGTTGAAAATTCAATCATGACTAAAATGTATCCGAATAATTTTTTTGATTATTCTTTTCATTTTTCCATCAATCAATTTTGCTCAAATTTTATATTTGCTTAAGACCTATTATAATATAGATAAATAAAAGTCATATTTATTTTTGGAAATAAGTGTAAAAACTTAATTTTTTAATGAAAATTTGCATTTCCATTAAAAAAAAAAAAAAAAAAATACAAGGTAGGCCTATAATTTTTTTTTTTTTTTAACTGAATGTTAGTATAAAAATGAGTGTTAAAAAGTTGACAAACAATTCATAATAGAGAATGGATTGCGAAATAATGAAGTTAAAAATTATTTAAAAAAAAAAAATGCCTGTATGATGAAATGTTGCCATTCATTTAATTTTATTTTTAAAAATTAAAAAGGATTTTTTATACGAGTTATTTTACAATACCGAACAGGTAGATAAACAAAAGAATTATTTGAATTTATTTTCACGAAGGATAATATATCAAAACAAATTTATAATATTTGTTTGCTTTTGTTTGTGTTCATAATTTAAATAATAGAATGATAAAATTAAGATATCAACTTGTTTTAATTATTTTATTTATAATAGTAAATAGAAGGAAAAGATTTATCAGTAATAAAATCAAGAAACGAACTTCACTTGAGGATCTTTCCCTCTCGTCTTTTCTTTTGTGTCTCGCGTTTTTGTTCTTTGAAAATAAATACAATCAATTGAAATAAATCTGCCAAGATTCCAAGTAATCAATTATCTTCGTCCTCATTAAAATGTAAAAGAGCTGAGCTCTACTCAAATAACTGTAAATGACTTAGGGGATGCTTTTGTCGAGATGGAAGCTCCTATCTCTCTCTCTCTCTCTCTCTCTCTGTTTTGCCACTGGTTGAATTCAACACTGTATATAGTGCTGGTGACAATGTCTGCTTTTGAGCATAAAGTGGAATTAAATGTGTGTGGTTTAGTTGAACCTTAGAGTAATATTGTCTATTTATTATTCATTGTATATAGGTAACCTTATCTATCATCTAAAACATTTGAGTTACAAACGTAAATTATCAAATTAAAAACTCTTTAACAAATTAATTATTTAAAAGTAGTAAAGTATTGATGATTAAAAAATTACTAGTAGAGAATTTTGACAGATTTTTATGGAATGTTTTTATTATGTAGAGAATTTTCAGGAGATGGCTATTAATTATTAATTCAGATTAGGGTCAAGGAACTCAACTGTTTAAAAGGACTCAAAAACTTCCTGAAAATTCAGAATTTTTCTGTTGAATATGTTGATAATGGGTTCTATCTCCCCTTATGAAAAATTAAAACCAATTAATTAATTAATTAATTAATAATATCTATAAAACAATTAAAATGAAAAAATAATAAAAATTCTTGGTGTATATAATTAAATTTTCTTTTTTTCTCTTCATAAGATAGGCATTTATAAAATACATAAAACGAAATAATATTATTTAAGATTATAAGGAATAATCTGCGAGATGGGTTTGTGTTTGATTGAGCAAATGGTATCCCTGGACTCGAACCAGGACTCATCGCTTTCGAACCTCTACCTCCCTCTAGTATTTAATATTTGGTTTTTTTCAATACTAAAGACGCTAACTGGATGCAAAGAATTATATGAATGATTCAAGATAACAACATCCCGCATTTAATTGGATATAAGGGCCAATTGTGAAAAAAATGTTAAAAGGGTAGTTTACTCATGTGAAAAAATAATTGCTCCAAGAAATAATACACAAGGTTAAAAGAGATCTACAAAAGATAATAAAGGAGAAGCGAGTTTATTAAAATTTTAGTTTTTCTGCAAATTAATAAAACACAAAACATTAATATATGATTATCAGAGTCAAAAGAAATAGAAGACAATATAGAATTTTTAAACAATACTCTCTCTATATATACATACTCTATATAGGTAAGAGAAAGTAAAAATGCAAGCCTTTTTTTTCAACTAGGGTGTAAGTTGTCTTACTCTCAGGTGAGGACCAAATATTTATGGGCAATAATTTCAACAAAGATAAAAGACATGAAATTTTTGGTTCAGTTGTTGATTACACTCATTAATTTAATAAATCTCTGATTAGGCGTTTAACGTATAAATATCTTTAAGTATGTAACATGATTTAGCCAGAATGGCAGCCTTTTTATTTTATCTAAAATATCCTTAGTGTGCTATAATAATTTAGATTTTTTTCTTTGAAAAATAAATTTTGTACTTTGAGGCATGATAATATTATTTTTTTCTCTTTCTATTTGAATATTTTCTCTGTGGGGCACTAAGCGTATATTGAATTGAAAATGGAAATTTTCTTCCTATATCCTTTTCTTTATCTTCAATTACGTTCTTTCATAACACAGAAAGAATAAGGCAATTTTCTTAAAATATCATTTATAAAATATCAAGATAGATGATTAAAAAATAAAAATAATTTGTGGTATTTTTTATAATCTTAAGTTTATATTTTTTAATAGAAACCTATAATTTTTTATTTTATCTCTCACGAAATCTGAACCCTTTGTGAAAATTGGGGTAGCTTAAAAAAAAAAGTTCAGGAAGCGTTAGCCCCTAGATCAGCAAAATAATATCTAAATAATTATTTGAATCAATATATATAATATTCATTATATAAATCCTATGCAAATAGATCTAATTATATAAATATACAGGTATGGATCGTAAATACGTATATCATATTGCTTAATAATGGAATTTGTTTGAAAGTCGTCTATATGACAAAATTATCGTTAAAAGTTTTATTTAATGGGATAAAAAATGTAAATAAAATTTCGTATAAAATATTTATCGATTTTATAAAATTTTAGAAGGTTAAAAAAAAATTATAAAGTCGAAACAATGGCCTTTAAAAATTAAAATAAAAGGTGCAAATAAATTAAATAGCTAATAATGCAAATAAATTAAATAGTTTTGCTAGCTGCTAATCTCGGCTCTCCTTTCGGATGAAAATTAATTATTTAACAAAATTCCAGATTTTATATATTTTTTTCAAATATTATATTACAGTAGAGCAGTGGTTCCCAACCGGTGTGCCCCGGCACCCAAGGGTGCCGCGAGAATGCCTAAAGGGTGCCGGGAGATATTTAGATAAATAAAAATAAATAAATAAAGAGACGGAAAAACATTTTTTGCTAAAAAAAGGTAAACTGATTTTCACTTTTCACGGGAGGGGAAAAAAATTTTCCGCAGGGAGGGTGCCCCTAGTGAGTAATGTTATTACCAACGCCCCTTTGGGGTGCCGTGGACATCAAAAGGTTGGGAAACACTGCAGTAGAGTCTTGCTAATCTTCGATAGTCCGGCATACCGGCTAATCCGGCGTGTTGAAAAGAGATATTGTAGCAAAAAAAAAGGGGATAATATAAGAAAACAAAGTGTCATTGCAGTTTTGTCAAGAGATAAATATGTATGCATTTTATAGTATTATCTATAAATTTTATATGTTTCGGGTAATCCGGTATTTTCAGAATAGGGTCGGTCCCGTTTAGGCAAGACTACTGTATTTAATAAGTATTCAGGTGTCGTTTTAATGGAAAAATTGTGATTTTTAATAATTAATAACATTTAATTTTAAATAAATAAAATAAAGTATTTATATATTCATGCTAGAGGTAAAAGAATTAATTATTTATCTGGTAGAATTGAGTAGCAACCGGTAAATTCAGGGGTTGAGTTGGATATGGTTTTGGCATCTCTTTCTCTACTTTTCTCTTTGTTTTCCTCTCTTTTGGTATTGTCAATAGCATGAATTTGCTTAATTAGCAACCGCTTAAATAAGAGCCCTGGCTTATTCGCAGAGTCCTTGTGCAAAATTGAATCCACCGCTCGCTCTTAGTGTTCATCGCAAGCCTGCCTGCCATTAGATAATCACTCAACAGAACAGACAGACAGACATTCACCATGTGCTTTCATTGCACACTATCAGTGAAAATGATTTTGAGACCACCTCACAATTTCCATTTGGCTTGTCAGTAAACTTTCCTTCTCTCTTTCTATTCATTCGTCTCTTTTGAATATTACTTTTTTTTTTTTAATCTAGATAAAATATTTCTTTTGATTTTATCTTTATTCATCCATCATATTTAATTAGTTGCTCATAATAAACATTGAAATATAGTAGGAAAAAGACATCTTTATATTTGATTATTTACACATATAAAAAGGTTTTTTTTTTAACACACACTTTTTTCCCACTCACATTCACACAGTCTTTTCGGCAATTTAGGCTATTTTTATTTTTAACGATACTCGTATGTTTAATATATCTATTTGGGGCCCAGGCATTCTTATTTAAGCCATTTGGTATCCAAATGGCTTAAATAAAATCTTCGGCACTCGTCTACCGGCACCTAGTGAAGTTCCATTATTTCCTTTTTTTTTTTTTTTTGGAATGGGTGCATAAATTCCGAAGACCTATAATGACCAATAGTCACATGCAGCCAGGAAGAAAATAAAAACAAAAGGAGAAGCATAAAGGGGAAACTCAACTGCGGGAACTGAGAAGATGCCTGTTGAGGTTAGACTTGAAAGTCTGAAGAATGTAGGTTTTGGGGAAGATAGACGCAGGGAGCTTGTTCCAATCACGGGAGGTCATGGGGACAAAGGAAGAATGAAATTGACTTGTTCTGTTAGTCGTGATCTGAACAGCATAGGGATGCTGGGAAGATGCCTCTCTTGTGTTCCGTGAATATGTTGCATTGGGTGGGATAATTGATTTTAATTCGGCAGAGCATTGACCATGGTAATACCTGTATGGTAATCCTATATCTGACTCCTCCTCCACCGTTCGTTTCTAGCTAGTGAGTTAATTTTTATTTCTGGTTCCACCCGGCTCCTTTTATCCAACCTCTTCTATGCTAGGGAGGATGTCCTAGTTTGAGGAGGGACTCCCTCAGCGTATGGCCTACTCCTTTCGAAGAATGTATCACTGAGAGGTTTATTTACATCCCTTCCACAGGACGGGATGCTACAGCAACTCCCTCTCCTTATAGGCTGAACGCACACCGATTGAGCAAAAAAGCTCAATGATAAAACATTTTTGACGAATCGTGCCTTTTTCAATGCTTTTCTATGGGTCAACACACAAAGATTAGGCAAAACACAATTGTTCGACGCTCTAGCCCGCTACACCAGCGAGCCCCCTGTTTTGTCAAAAAAGTTTGGGAACCGCAGAACTAGAGTATCATTTAATGGTTAAAGGCCGTAATATTGATTAAAGACGAAATGAAACAAAACTTCTATCGGCCCGAATTATTTATTATTAATAATAATTCGGGCCGATAGAAGGAAGCCTTGTTTCATTTCGTTTTTAATTTAATGGTTAGTTAAACATACATTTGAGGTGAGCGTGGCTTATCGGATAAGCTGAGGCTTAGTAATACGAGGTAAAATGTCACTCGAGTTCGAACCCAACTTGCCGAAAAAATTCAACCAAAGTCGAAAGTCTCTGCTGGAGCAAAAGGGAGTACACATCCCCTCCAATTCCAGTCACTTAGGGCCTGAGGGATGGGCATAGGAATTCAGGGGTAAAACATCACCCGAATTCGAACCATTCCTAGAACGGGGGAGCACAATAGATCTGATCTAGAAGGTCGCAGTGCAAAGAGAAGCCCCAGAACAACTAATCAATCAATCAAACATATATTTGCCTTTTAATTTATTTTCAAATTTAATTTAAATTTAGTATTTAAATTGAAGAAATGAAATTTTTTTTTTTTTTTTTTTTTTTTTTTTCAAATGTTTTGTCAAAATAAAAATCGAGAGAGAAAAGATTAAAAGAAAGAATGCGTTAAAAGAGGATAAGGTTGTTTTTTTGTTGGCCATTTCTAGCTAGAGCAACAGAAAAGCAAGCAGTTATGGAAATGGGGATGTTATCACGCAACAGGCTATTCCAGATAATGCTTTTTTTTTGTATAAAAAAAAAAAATTATATCAACTGAAGGTAATTTTCGTACTATTAATAAGGAAATAGTAAAATGTTAATTTTTGATTGAATAAGTAATTAAGATAATTGAAGCTATTGAGAAACAGTTTTATTTCTTTGATATTATTAAAAATTAGATGAATAAAAATACCTTTCAGTTTGCAAAGTGTCGCGATACAAAAATTTGTATTTATCTCGTTTTGGTAATTATCAGAACAAAGGGATCATTGATTAATGGGCTAAAATTAGGTCACAAGATTAATATCAAATTTTTATTATGTTTTTGTTTTGATAAGAAGGAAGGGGGGGAAACATCATTTGCACTTTCTCTTACCTATATATGTAGGCTTAATGGGAAAGTATTGGAATCATGTCGAGATTTTGATGGATATACACGTTTTGAGGTCCCCTGAGTCCAAAAAATTGGTTTTCGCAACATGATCTGTCTGTGTATATATATATATATATATATATATATAGTGTGTGTGTGTGTGTGTGTGTGTGTGTGTGTGTGTGTGTGTGTGTGTGTGTGTGTGTGTGTGTGTGTGTGTGTGTGTGTGTGTGTGTGTGTGTGTGTGAGTATGGGTGTCTGTATCCAATTTATAACATGAAGGAATTGAGCTAGGAGGTTGAAATTTTATATTTAAGTTAGGCACCCCCATGGGACGTGACAGGAAGCTTTTGAACAAAATCGACCAAAGAGTACTAGTACTTTACTGATGCACTATTTCAGTTTTTTTCCATTTTCTCGAAATTCGCTCAAACGATTTTGATTAAAATTCAAAAATCAATTATTTTTTAGATACTCTTTAAAATGTACATTCTCATTTTGCTCTCAAAATAGTTTGAAGACCACTTTACTCTTGTACTTCATAGAAAAGATAGGAGAAATGGTAACAGAATATAAATATTTTTCTGTTTATAAATTTTTACTTGAGTTCAAATGTACCGTACTTTCTGAAACTAAATATATCTCAACCCAAAAAAATCTGGTGTGACAAGCACAGTACACAACTTGGTGAAGGGTAAAAGAAAGTTGTGTGCTGTATGACCAGTCACACCAGATTTTTTAAGCTTTGAGCCACTATTATTGTAAAATACTGTCTATATCAAGTTCCTAAAGAAAAAAAATAAAATTTTATCTTGTATTTAAAGTCCAGAGGTAAAGAAGAAAAAATATTACAGAAAGATATTTAAAATAATCATTCATTCCTTTCATTTAAAAAACGTTGTGAGTTAATAAAATAAAAATAATTGGTTGTAAATCAAGAAAATATCTTATCCTCCCTTTTCAATTAAAAAAATAAAATATTGGAGTAATTTTAACACTTTGGGAGTTTCTAAACTTTCTATTTTATTTACTATCGCAATATACTAATAAAAAAGTCATAGCCTAAAGGGTTTCGAGGACTATCTTAGATATGCATCTTTTTCTTTGGGTTTTTTGGGGTGCAATCTTCCTATTGGAATCATTAGACCTGAGGTGCGTGTTTGCGTGCCTACGTATGAGTGTCTTATCACGATCCAAGTACTTGTTATCAACTCCACAGAGAAAGAGAGAGAGAAAAAGGGGGTAGAGCATTGCCGAAAACCAAAAACCCTCAGGACAAACATATTGATCCAACCAGAAGAATGCACGTTGCATTGCTATTTGAATATGAGGGTACTCGACAATTTATGCCTATTATTATTATTATTATTATTATTATTATTATATAATCACGCACGTTTGGTGATTATCAAGTCACGCATTCACTTGCTTATGATCACGCATCGGGAAATTACGTTGTTCCGAAAGCAAGCTCGGATGTTGATAGAGGATGATCCGGACCAGTGGACTCCTTTGTAAGTCTGGGTGAGATTAGAGACGTTAATCCCTTGAGATCAAATACCCTGACAATTTCTAACAAACGGGATACGCAAAGATGGCCAGACAAAAGAAATAATAAAAAATATTTTTTTAAATAAAAGGGTATTGTGTATTTATTGGTAATCTTGTACAGACGGATTTATTTATTAATATTGCATATTTTAATACTTTTAACTATATACTATATTTACGATTTTTTTCCTACATATAAATCCGGGCTTTAACTATATAACATAGGTAATTTTTCAATTTGGAAGTATATGAAAATGTAAGTAAGCAAACAAAAATAAAACACTCTCGATACTCTGTGAATGTTCAGAAGTTTTGGACAAAATTTATTCGCCCACCCTCAGTGATCAATTTTATTGGGAGAGAGTTAAGTCTCTATAATTATACATAGCTGGTACTTTATTCTACTGTGTTTTCTATTTAATTAAATAATATGATGAGATATGAGTTTAAAAGTCTTTATATTATTAAAATGTGCTATTTTCAAAGGTCTAAATACAAAAACCAAGAAATGTGTATGTAGACCTATGAAAATATCATATTTTAATATTATAAAGACTTTTAAACTCAAATATCATAATATTATTTAATTAAATAGAATACACAGTAGAATAAAATACCAACTATGTATAATTATAGAGACTTAACTCTCCGTCAGTAGAATTGTTCACTGAGGGTGGGAGAATAAATTTTGCTGTCTGAACATTCACAGAGAGCGCGAGTAATTTATTTTTAGATGCCTCCATCCTTCCATAGTAATACCATATATACTGTATATCCACTCATTAAATATCATTATAATTTTTCAATTTGTTACACAGGAATAATTCTATAGTAACGAATTGAAAAATTCATTACATAGCTAGTCATTTGGGTTGCCTACCTTCCAGAAGGCAAAAAATGAACATGTTTATGCATTTTGTAGGTTCATATAATTTTTTTTTGTAATGGGTGCATAAATCCAAAGACCTATAATGACCAGTGGTCACATGTAGCCAGGAAGAATACAGTTTAAAAAAAGAAGGGAAGCATGAAAGGGAACTCAACAGCGGGAAAGAAGAAGTATGTTAAGATTAGACTCGAAAGTCTGAAGATAGTAGGTTTTGGAGAAGATAGTTCCATTCACGGGAGAACATGGGAATTCAGAAAGATTGGATCGACTAGTTCTATTAGTCGTTAGCTGAACAGCATAGGGATGCTGGGACGATGCCTCCCTTGTGTTCAGTATATATGTTGCATATAATTTCATGTTGTAAGAAAAATTAAGGGCATTGAGATATAAATATCGGTAGCCTTGAACTTCAGCTAAGAATAGAACAACCAGAAAAGTTCATGTTAACCAAGGCCAAACGTTTAACATCGAAAAGGCAGAATTGAGGAACAAGCGTGTGAAAGACCGTCGGAAGTCATTAAGTGATACCGTCGAATTTATGTTTGTATTTAAAATGTATCTAATAGCTTTAATAGATAAAAGAAAAAATTAAGTCTAATAAAAAATTATTGATATAAATGGTGTTTATGACTCCCGGGGTGGTAGGTATAATTGTCTATAATTATAATTTTATAAATTAATGAGTTGTTAATCTCTGTTTAGGTATATTTTTTTTATAAAAAAAAACACACACTTTTTTCTCATTCACACCCATATTCACACACAAATACACACAGTCTTTTCGGCATCTTAGGCCATTTAAGACTTTTACGATATCCGTTATAGATATTAATATTCATATTAATCATATTTAAGCCATTTGGTATCTAAATCTGTTTATATAATGTTTAACAAATTTCAATTTAGGTGAGTAAATATTGTATTATTTATGTATTGTTCTTTTATCTCTTACGAAAGAAATGTTCCCCTTCTCAGCTTTTGTTTTTTCCAACAAGACAAATAACCCTAAAGTCTTCGGTCTGATTGTGTAGGTAGACTTGCAATTAGTAGCGTTTCAAAAAAAAAAATAATAAATAAAGGCCTGCGGTTTTTATCTTAAAAAAATAATTTCAAATACCTAATATAAAACATATAATGAATTGTCTTTTTTAAGTCATCTATTCTTAATCTAGCAAATTAGTAGACAATATAATATGAATAAATAAATTGTTACCACAAAGGGCTGGAAGCGTACGTACTGTATACTTTCTGAACTCCTAAAGAATAAGTTTCTGAGCTAAGACGCTTGGCATATAAAATGTCTCTTATTATTCCTATTATTTATTTATATATTCTACCTATTTACTTTATTTGAGAAGAAAAACGGATCTTATTTGAATATACTTTCCCTTCTCCCCTCAAGTTTTTTTTTTTTTTTTTTTGCTCTCTTTGCTTTGATTCTGTCAATAATATGGGATGAAAATATATTTTTGCAGATTTTCATTCTTCTTGGTTACAATAAAAACCTATCTTTATAAAATTTATTTCGAAAATTATCAAATGGAATTAAATTTAAAAAAAAAGTTTGTCATTTGAAAGAGACATTCAATAAAGTATTGCACTGCTGAGAAGACCTCTCGTTAAATAAGTCTTTCTAATTAGCGTAAATAAGTTTGGCAAAAAGGTCTTGAAAGGAACTACAAATAGGGTTAATTTTCTAGCAAAAAATAAATATAAAAGGAAAGTGTGAGAAAGGGAATAAAAGTTGATTCAAATAAATGGACAGACATCTCATTGAATTTTTTGTGATCGCAATACTTTTTTCATATTGCATAGGCCTTATCTAAGAAAAACTAAAAATAAAGACCCCAAAAATAGATTTAATCATATTTATTAAAAACCTATAATTAAATTGACCTTTTTGTTTTTTATTTAAAGAAATTTCTATTAAAGAAAAATATATATTTAAATATGTTGATTTAATTTGCAAGGGAAAATGAGATGTAGCGAGGGAAAATCAATATGTTTCCAGTTTATGTTAGCATATAAATACAATAGCATAGAAATTCATTTGCTCTACGTATCGCTGTTGATTCAATTTAGATTACAATTCATTTCATAGTATAGAAATGATCCGCTATCTAATAGAAAATTTAATAGCATGTCAAAAAAATTCATATCGAATGATAATAAAGTTCATTAATAAACACATGAAAATTATTTTTTGTTTGAATATTTGAAAATATTAAAAATAAAACAATTGTAATTAACTCGTGAGAAAAATATTTAATTTGACCTATGTTCTAAAATAAAAGCATTTAAAAATAAAAAAAAATTTCAATTTTTAAAATATCAGATTATTTTAGAAAAGTAGTTGAAAAAACTTTCCCTTTTTTCATATTTCAAATAGTTTTTGAGATATTTGACACAAGCATGCTTGTGCAAGAAACAGCTTATGCCGAAAATTAACCTAAAAATGTCAAACTAGGGAGGTTATTTATTCGAAGATAACAAAAAATACTCACTTGCTTTAAACAGAGATACAATAAATATTGATATTTAAATTGAAATTTTAAATGAATTAATATATATTTAATAAATATCAAATGCCAAGACGTCTATAAAATGGAGAAGAGAATTGCTTACGCAAATATGCTTGTGCATGATTAAAATTCAATCGAGCATCAAGCGGCTTGGACAATTAAAATGCTTGCGCAAAATTCTCCCACAGACGCTACAGCTTGTACAAAAAGATTGCACGTGCATGCTTGTCAAGATTGAAGTTACGTGTATAGCCGCCTTAAGAGTAATTAATTTTAAGATGGGTGCTAAACGACATTTTGAAATTTAATCATTGTCCTAAAGTTGGGTTTTAAGGACCATAATCTTTAAGAAAATAGGGCTTCTTGCTAATCCATGTACCGGAACCAACTTTATAATTGGATTTCTTGCCATTAAATAGACCTTCTGTTTACAAATAATATTTTTTTTTTAACACTCAAAGCCTTAGAGAGGTTTCCGTGAGTTGGATTTTATTTGAATTAGAATTATAAGTTTGACTTTATTATAGTCTTTTCATGCTCATTTATAAATTAATTTCATTAGTTATTTGTAAATAAATAAATTTTTAACTCTCTACCCCTTAAAAAAATCCCTTGGGAAGTAAAATATTAATTCAGTTTTTTTTTTTTTTTTTTTTTTTTTTTTTGTTCAGACTGTAAATTGACTTTCGATTTTATAAATGAAACTTAAATATTATTCTAAAAACTTTTTCAAGAAACCACTTAAAATGATTAATTAAAAAATTCGATATCTTAAGATAGACCTTACACTTTGAAAATCTCAAGTTAAATAATTACTAAAATAAATAAAAGTTTTTCTTTCGTAAAGGTTTCATAATTGAATTTCGAAAGATATTTTCTTTTTTTTTTAATAAAGAAAGAAAAACATATTTTCATTTAATAAAATCAGCATAACAAAAAAATTGAATTATAAGTTTTAACCATTTTTTTTTTTTTTTTACAAAGTAAACATAACTTTTATTTCGTGATGACTCAATAATTTGAACGACTAATTTATATAGGTAAATGAAATTGGAAATTAAAAAATAAGCTATCAATTATTAAAACATCTTAGGGGCCACGAGGCTCAGCTATTGATTTTATTTGAGCTTCTCTGGATCATTAATCGATTAATGAGTTTATATTTTTTGTTCCTAATTAATTAGGTAAATATCGAAATCAATATTAATGACAACAAAGCTCATCTAGTTGAGGAAATATCCTTTTGGAATAAAAAGTAATATTATCCTCGAAAGCAAATTTTATATTAGGGTTATTGTAGTTCAGAAAGAATATTTCAAATTTTAATTAACACTTTTGTTTTAATTATTCCAATTGTTTGTTGTCTACTTTTAAACTAGTTATAGTTACAAGTAGTTAGATGCATGTTAATACAATTTGTTGATTACTCGCTCACGCACTCTGTGTTGAAGGCATTTGCAAACAAATGAATCTGATACGTGTCCAGTTTGCAATTAAATAAATTAATACAATAGAATTAATATTGAATAGCTGGCGAGTGATTTATCCGGATGAGGTTTGGACGATGCATTTGCTTTTGCGGCTCTTTTCAACTAGTTTAATTGAAAGACACAGTTGGATGGTTTAATCCCCTCTTTACCTGTCAAACTTACGAATTTAAACAACGATTTCGCGGTGAACGAACAAAGAATAAGAAACGTATTATTAGTACTATTAATAAAGGAGATCTATGGTGTTAATTTAAATAAAATTTATTTTAAAAATTAAGTAATTTTCTTTTTTAAAAGGTTGAAATTAGGGGAATCTGTTTGGAAATGTATATTATGATTAGGTAATGTTCACAGAAATATTTTAAAAAGAATTTCTATTACTTTAAAATATACAGGGCATATTAAAAAAATTAAATGAAAATTGTTGAATATATTATTTCATGTTCTCAACTGGAAGGAAATTTGATTAAATTCAATCTCTTCTGAATAAATGAGAAAAAGGGAAAATGAGAAAGAGAATCTCTGTTGATAAATTTTGCATGTTAAATAAATTCTTGATATTTATTTAAGACACGGGAAGTGTGAAAATTATATAAAATACTCAGTAGGAAAAAATTTAATAAAAAAAAAAAATACTTTCATTTTCTTAATAAGTCTGGAAATCAATGGCCGCTAATAAAGTAAAATATAACAAAAGGTTGAGTTTCCCCGTTCGTGTCATCTCCACCTTGATAATATTCTCTGGATCGACTATGTAACCTTTTAATTAAATAATAATAAAACAGGTGCAGGTCAAGGAAGTCCAATAAGAGCAAAATAAAAAACAAAATATATATGTGATTTATAGAGTATATTTATTATTTTCTCAATTATTGTCCCGAAAAATCTCAAACCTCTTGGGTTTCGGCCACCGTTTAGCAGGCCTTCATCAGTGAGGTAAGGATCTTAATGGTGAGTCTGTGATGCCTAGAATCCTTATATATTTAATAGTGATGATAATAAAATAACAAGCTGGAAGCACCTTCCCAAAGCACACTTAACCACCAATTTATGGTTAAGTGGGAAAGGTGCTTCCAGCTTGTTATTTTATTATCATCACTATTAAATATATAAGGATTCTAGGTATCACAGACACCATTAAAATCCTTACCTCATTGATAAAGGCCTTGGCCGAAACCCAAGAGGTTTGAAATTTTGCTGGACAATAACTAAAATTGGAAAAATAATAAATATACTCTATAAATCACATATATATTTTGTTTTTTATTTTGCTCTTATTGGACTTCCCTGATATTAATAATACAAATAATAAGATAGTTGTTATCTATTCAAAATGAAAAATTACGCCTGTAAATAGGCAACCTCTACTTCTACTAATACCTGTAAATGAAAGGGATCTAGAAAAGAATCGAGGTCCGAACCTCATTTTTGGGTAAATTTTCTTCGAAATCAAAA
Organism: Euborellia annulipes; assembly: GCA_023213315.1. NCBI lineage: Eukaryota > Metazoa > Arthropoda > Insecta > Dermaptera > Anisolabididae > Euborellia > Euborellia annulipes. The sequence continues at coordinate 130,228 of JAKCPI010031321.1, forward strand.
TCGACTCGGGGTCGGGTTTATTGAAGGGAAGTTTAGTATTCTCTAGTCAAATAAAATCGAGGCCATTTCTTTTTACAAAGAAAAGAAAATATCTCCACACCTCAATAAATGTCGGATCTCAAATGGACCCCGGTAGCCAAATATTTAGAACTGAAATTTGACAGAAGACTAAATTGGAACGCTCAGTGAAATATGAAATTTGTAAAAACCGTTAAGCTGTTTAGCCCATTTTTATCATTTATATGGTTAGCAATGGAAAGATATAAGATAGAGAAGAAGGAGAAATTAATTAAATATCTAATAATGTATTTTCATATAATAAAATATAAAATATTTTTATAATAATTTCCTAAGTGCATACATATACTGATAATAAATAAAAGAATTTCTAATTTTTAAAGAAAAAATGAATAATTATAAACGCCTAATTGCCTTGAGGCTTTAAATCTAAATAAATTCCAGTATCGGACAAGCCGTTAAAATTCCTCCACAAGCTGCTCTAATATTTAATTAAATTCATCTTCAAGTTTTCAAAGTGCTTATAATTTGCTTAACATCTTTTAAAACTTTGCCGACTTGCGGGTGTAAAATGAAAGGAAACGGGGGACAGATGGGTGGTACCCCTCAGCGGAGGTGGCAATGGTAGGGGGTGGGGGTGTTTGTTTTGTTTGTTTAGTTATATACACGTTGCGTTTGTTTTATCGTTCATAACTTTGTGACGGTTTGTTTTAGTTTTGATGAGTTCTTGACGGGGCGCTGAGCCCATGTCAGTGACATTATTCATAGAAATCCATTTATTTATGTATTTACACACGTAAAATTTACATAGCTATGATAACTAACCATTCGAGGTGGGTTGAATGATATAAGTAGATTAAAGGAACCCATTTATCAATTATTTACGTCAAAAAAGCATATATGTAAATATTGGTAGAAATAATTTATCTTTTGAGAATAATTCTTCAATAATTATAAAAATGAAAAATAAAATTTTCCCGTCGACTTTTATTAATTCTCTCTCAGAGAATATAGAATTAACCACTTGGTTGAAACAGTTAAATATTTTATATTTAAAAAAAATACAGCGAGAAACAAATGGTTTATGGGAAATTTGTATGATGTGCCGTAATCACTGTAGATTTGTTTTTTTGATGAGCAAATCACTCATATTATGATCATTATATTTATCTCGATTAATATTTAAAACGCATTCATCACAATGAATTAACATCTATTTAATTATGCATTTTAGCCCTAAGAGAAATGCAAATGAATAAATTTAACAATTGATAAATGTCAATGTTATTTTATTTGTTAGACAGTTGTAAATTAAATTTTTTATATAATTATTCTTTTTTTTTTTATATATTAGTGAAATAATTTTGTTTTATCGTATAATTTATTTAAAAAAGAAAGTAATAAATCTAAGGCTTATTATAATTTCTTCGATATTGCAGATAGAATAAAAATAGTAGGGGGAAATAAAAACTTTAGATCTAAGTCTTTTACAATAGATTAAATCGTGGGTCGGTAACCCTTTTTTGGACCAGAGCCAGGGTAAGATGAACCCTTCGGGTCGCGGCCAATGACTTTAAAACTCGATAAGCAAAGAAGGGAAAATGTTATTAAAAAATAATTATAATACCATTTAAATTTTTAAAATGTTTTAATTTAATTTATTAAGTTGAAAGTTTTCATGTAATTGCTTATATTTCTTCTTTGAGAATAACATTTGTTTGTACGAATGATCCAAAAACCAAAATGATACATTTCTTAAGGAAAAAAAAACTTGGTTTTATTGGACGATTGGTCGATATTGAATTTTTATAAATTTATTCATGTTTAATTTTTTTATTTTTTATTTGTTTAAGGTCTTTTTTAGCATCTGAAGTGCAACTTAGGCTCCGTCTCTATTTATTTCAATTAATTGGTATCAATTGAAAGCTCAGGGGCCCCCAACTTGTGGGTACGTGGATGGCGTCGACGAGCTGCCCTAACTGGGACTAGCAGTAAGTTGCTATTATTAAGCCTGAAGAAAGATGAAGAAGAATTGGTATCATTTAGAATTGAGATGCGAACCTTTGGGACCGGAATTTCATATGATTAAAAAAAAATAATAAAAGAGAAATGCTTTCTTTATATCTCATTTAAGTCATTCTATAAATTATAATTATTATATAAATTAAAATACAATATTTGCCCCGGGCTTGGCGTAGTTGGTAGCGCGCCTGCCTTGTATTCCAAATGGCTTCAATAAGAATGCCTGGACCCCTATATATATAAGCTTATTTTCATAATAACGGTTATCATAAAGTCTTAAATGGCCTAAGTTGCCGAAAAGACTGTCTGTATGCGTGTGTGAATGGAAAAGAAGTGTGAGTGTTTTTTTTTTTTTTTTTTTTTTTTAAATAAAAAAAAATATATAGACTAACATTATATAATATTTGAATGATGGAGCTATTAAAATATAACAAACTTGTTCATGTTTTATTATATAGAATTTTTTGTAAGAAAGATATTTTTTTTTTTGGAGGAAAGATATTTGGAAAAATAAATACTTAAAACTCATCTCAATTAAATTATGTGAAAAAAAAAACACTGATAATCTAATAAAGTTTCTTGGACTTTATACATTATCTTGATCATATCAGAAATAATAACATTTTTTTAGAAAATTGGCATTTTATAAAAAAATATTTTGAGAAAAAATATCATTCCTTAAGAAAAACTCTGAAATGAAAATACTTTTTTCCATCATTGTTTGATTTTTTTTTTTTTTTTAAATAAAAAAGAATTTTTCCTCTTGTATCATTTTTATTATAAAGAGGTAATTCCATAAAGTGGATGAGTTGAAAATTCCCTAGTAAAACAGCTAGGTGAAATTTATTATTCGTTATCTAGCTGAGCTCCAATGAATAAGGCTGGTGGGTATCCTTTGTAAAAGGACTTCATAAAACTTGGCTATAGTTAAATCCTCTGATGCAATATATGCTTTTGAATATTAAAAGAGATGCGAAAGATCTACTAAAATTACAAAAGAGATTGTTGATAATTCATAGAGCGAATATAAAGCTAGTCCGATTATACACAATATATATCTCTGGATTGAATAGAATTTTGGCTTATTAGTTTACAATCTCAAGATTTCGAAACTCGACACAAAGGAGGGAAATATTTGATAGAGAAATGATCTCAATTTTAAAAATATGGTGTGACTTAACGCACAATTCACAACTTTCTCTTATTTTCGGTAATTGAAAGTTGTGTATTGTGCTGTCACACCAGATTTTTTTGTGTTAAAATGAGAATATTCATATTAAAGAGGATCTAAAAAATAATTGATTAATGAATTTTAATCAAAATCGTTAGATCCAATTTTGGGAAAGAAGAAAAAAACTGATAAGGTACATCAGTAGAGTGTACTTCAAACAATTTTCAAGAAATATTTTATTGATATAGGCCTACTTTTTAAAGAGATATAAAAAATAATTATTTTTTGAAACTTTAATCAAAATCGTTAGAGCCGCTTTTGAGAAATTAAAAAAAAAGTACTTCAGTAAAGTATTTGTTCTTCTTGGCCGATTTTCATCAAAAGCTTACCTAACTTAAATATAAAATTTCAATCTCGTAGCTCAATTCTTTCATGCTTAAAATCATTACACACACACACACAGACAGACATACCAATTTACGGGAACCCACTTTTTTGGACTCGGGCAAACATGTATTTCCATCAAAATCTCGAAATCGAATTTTTGACATGATCGTAATACTTTCTCTCTATGTATTACATATATAGGTAAGGGAGCGTACAAGTATTACGTAACGCAATTTTTGAAGATTTTCGACCCCCCTCACCCTCATGTAACGCGCCGTAACATTTTTCTTAACCCTCCCTTTCTAGACGTTACGTAACGCTCAAGTGGTAATTTTATCTAAAAGTCACAATTATGTTGCCCAAAGTTTCGGAAAGTCTCTAAAATACCAGTTACGTAACGCGTTGTTCAACCCCCCCCCCACCCCCAAATTGCGTTACGTAATATTTGTACGCTCCCTAAGAGAAAGTAAAAAATGAATATTTCAAAATATTTTAAAACTAATTAAAGAGAGGGGAAAATATTTAAACAGTTTGGACCAAGATTGTTAAAACAATTATAGTTTAGTGAACTAAATTATTACCTAATATTGATAATATTATTTTATCAATAAATTTTGAGATTTATTTAACAAATATAGACTGGGTAATTCACTAATGAAAGTGGAAGCAAATAAATAGTTCGGTGATATCACAATATTAAGAGTAGAGCTGATAACAAGTTAATGTTTATCAACCTCGTCTATAGTTTATAGAATGACACTTAATTCTCGTATTAACATTGCGAAACAATTGGGGATGTCAGAGCGTGCTTTGCTAATAATCTATTTATGATAAGAACTTAGTAGTCTGCGGAGTGATAATATCCCCGTCATTGTTGGCAGAGGAACAATGGCGCCCTCCTATTTGTTATTCACCACATTTAAGTTTGACGTTATTAAGAAATGATGGGGCTTTATGGACTGAGTGATAGAGTTGGTTGGGGGGGGGGGGGGCGAGAGAAAAGAGAGGAAAAAAAAACTTTGACATCCATCGAGTTGCGAAAATCAGAGATTATTTTAGTCAAGCGAGATTTTGATCCTCTTTTCATATTCAGAAAATATATAAACAATAACGCGAAAGTAAACACGTTCTGACAGAAGGGAACAAAAGAGATTTTTTTTTATAAATAAATATTGCAAAAAATTTTTAATATAAATAAATAAAAAATTGATTTTTCTCATTAATAAAACTCCGAATTTTAACTTTCATTTTATTAGTTCTCGTGTATTATTATTAGGTGACATAGTCTAATTATAATGAAACCTGGAGGAAACTATCTGATATTGTATATGTGTAATTTCTGTTAGGGAGCCAACATCATTTACTATCAATGGGATGTGAATCATTTCTATGGAAATAAAAAAAAAAGACACTATTAGTTTTAAGTTGAAAATAAATTATTAATAAAAATGCCTAAACTCCCCCCCCCCCCAATATAGATAATATGAAATGCCAAGATTCGTTAAGTCTTATATGGCCTAAATTTCAGAAAAGACTGTGTGCATGTGTGTGTCAGTGTCAGTGGCGTAGCGAGCTTAACTCGCAATTTTTTGCGGACCATTTGGCGTCCCTTTGTAAGTAGCGCCCGGGGCATGATGACCCCCCTAGCCCCTCCCTCGATACGCCACTGGTGAGTGTGAGTGGGAAAAAGTGTGTATAAAAAAAAAAATTAAATGATATAAATATTTTCTCTCACTTCGCTTGGAATTCTATTTAATAAACGAATAATTTTCAAGTAGGCTTTTATTGGATTTCATATTCCTTTCTTTTAAACCCAGATGGAAAATCATTTTTTTTTTTTTTTTTTTATTGAAAATAAGAATTGAATATATTTAAGCTTATATATAGAAAATCGTTTTGATAATACTGTATTATTTAAATATCAAAAGGAGATGATAGGGTATAAAATTACTTATAAAATTTTAAATAGTTTCTCTTTTCTTTGGTCTTATATTTATTTCTATAAAGCTGGACGCACACCGATTGAGCAAAAATGCTCAATTAAACATTTTTGACGAATCGTGCTTAAAACTATTTTTTTCAATGATTTTTTTAATATGGGTCAACGCACACCGATTAATCAAAACACAATTGCGCATGATTCGGCGTCATTTTTAGAGCTTGAATACAGTGGCGAACCCTATAGCCACAGAAGGGGGTGATAAAAATTCTTCCCCTGATTAAAAAAAAAATTTTAGTGTCGATCCCGATTAGGTACTAAGAGATAAGGAAAAATTTTTATGTTTCTGATTAAATTTTTTTTATTTTCAAATTTGAAGCTGTCGGGCATCTCAATACTATCTAGAATGATCATTCGGAGGATATATTATAAACAACACACAATGAACTATTCTAGTGTGATAAATGTCTGTGAAGAAGAAAAAAAAATGAAAATTTATAGCTCAAAAAAAAAAAAAAATGATAAACCCTCCTATGAAAGCTCTCATATATTTAATGTCAAAAGGTTTCGAGACAAACAGTTGCTTTATATTGAATTAGGGATGTAAGCAACCAAATGGTGGATCTAAGATGAAATTTTAGAGAAGATGAAGTAAATAGGATTTTCTCTACTTTTCTTTTCCCATTAAGGGGAAAATAATTTAATACTTGCATCAAGTAAAAAAGGTTTCATATTGAAGAAAATTGAAATATGAGTTCAAAATTATTTTATAAAAGAGTTGTTAGAAAAATAATGAGAGAATTCCGGTTTCTAAAGGTATAAAAAATCAACATTTAACTAAAAAATTCATATAAAAAATTAAGTATAGCTACCGGTAATTAAAATTTTTAAGCATGTTAGATTTAAAGATTATAACTTTCTTTGTATAAAATTAAAAAAAAAAAAAAAAATTATCTTCTAGCTACATCAGTCCTTATTTAATTAAAATAATTTTTGAAACATTTTATTAAGAACACCTCAGGTGAGAAATATTTCACACGTTGAGGAAATTTCATATAGATATCAAGTGAATTGAGAAGTGTAAAGCATATTTCTCCCTTAGCTTAAGCCCAGTGGGCATTTGATAATTTCCCGCTAAGGGAGTAACAGAATCCCTTTCTACCTTTGATCCTTTTTTGATCTCAGAGTAGAAAGCAAAGCAACGGCCTTCTAATGAAGCTATCACCTTACATTTGTATTATTAAATATTATTAATTAAATAGCGGAGTGGTTTCGTGATAATAAATGAATAATACTTCTGGTACTGATTCTTATTAATTTATTTGAATTATACTATTAATTTAAATAAGTATGTTTGATGAAGTTTCGATGGTCTAAGAATTCGAAAAAATTAGCTATAAATTAGTTTTACTTTCTCTTACCCTATATGAAATATATAGAGAGAAAGTATTGCGATCATGAAAAAAAATTCGATGTCGAGATTTTGATGGATATACATGTTTTGAGGTCCCTTGAGTCCAAAAAAATGGGTCCCGCAAATCGGTCTCTCTGGTGTGTGTGGACATTTTTAACCATGAAGGAATTGAGCTAGGAGGTTGAAATTTTATATTTGAATTTTATATTCGACGTTTATTTTGTATTTATTTATTTATTTATTGTGTGAGAGTCTCATCCCATCTTTACAAACTCATGTTTCGGCAGGCCGAAACCAGGATTTTTGGCCCAAACTGGCTGAAACCAAAACTTCGGTCGGTTCCTAATTATAATTAGGGTTTACGGTTTCGGCCAAAAACCAACCGAAACCTGGCTTTGAAAAGATTTGATTTCCATGTGAGGAAGAAAAAAATTTTCCGCAAGGTGGGAAAGGGACGGAAAAAATTTCCTCTCCCTAAAATTTCGTTTTGCTAGGGAAAAGTAAAAAAAAAAAAAAAAAGTAAAATGATATGAATTTTGTATAGGAAATACAAGTTACGGTTTCGGCCGAAACTAGGATTGAGGCCGAAATTCTTTTTCTGTTTCGGTTTCAGCTGAAAATCTTGTTTCGGTCGGTTCCTAATTATAATACAAATGTTAAACAACTAAATCTTTTAATATATCGCTAACCAATTTTAGAGACTTTCTCTTTCAAATAAAAGGTAACAAAGAGTAAATGCAGAGGAAAAATTGCAAATAAAGGTAGAATCTTTCGCCAAAAAGAAAGGGGAATGATAGGTTGATGGGGTACGGTGTAGCATATCGGAAGCTTGGCGCGCTTCTCATTTCTTGTGCATTGGACCCTCGGGGTTGCCGAGACAAGGATAGAGCGAATGGGTAGAGATGCAGGAGAGAAGAGGATGGAGCATGGAGGCAGACTGTCTCCCCCGCATCGTATCGATCCGTAGCCCCGAGGGCCAAAGAACTCGTAGGAGTCACTGACCGAAAAACACCCCCATCACTTGTTAGTTCCTTTTATGATTGGACCTATTTTTTTTTTCTTGTTATTTTTTTGATTTCGTAACAAATGTTTTTGCAATTGTTTTATCGACACATAAAAACACTACGATCATCCAATTCATATTTATTTATATTGAGAGTAATAGATGGTATAAAATTCATTGGAGAATAAAAAAAAAAAAATACATTTAAATAACTGGTAGGAGATTATTTTAAAAATATTTATTTAATAACTTTTTCGGCCTGAGGTCTTAGAAACCCCATTCAGATTTTTTTTTATTAATTAATTAGTACCAAATATTAATTTAGAATATAATCCAAAAAATTCACCTTTGGCACTAGTTGAAATATTCTTTCTAACTAAATTTTCATCTAATTATAGATAAATAAATAATACTAGGTTAAGTAAGTTTGTCTCATAGCTCTAAAGATGATGTGCTATCGTCCAAATACGCATTAACTATAAATTAAAAACCTTTTGAAGCTTAACCTAGTGTTATTTATTTATCTATAGTTAGTTGACAATTTAATTAAATTAATTTAGAAAATTTCAACACTTGGAACGGAAAGCGAAATAATTTAGTGTAGGCCAGTGGTTTACAAACTTTATGTTACCTTGCCTCCCTTAAAAATAATTGATCTTATGACCCTTCCCCTCCCCTCATTTTATAAAATAATACAAAAACAAAATTTTTTTTTTTTTATTTAATTAAATGGCCGTCGGAATACCCATTTGGCCAATGGCAAAGTAAGTTTGTTTCAGATGTAGAAATCCGAGAAAAAAAATTTTTTTTTAACCGGGGCATATATCCGACTCTAATCTTATTCTTCGAGATCCTTATACACTGGATCACAAATTGTAAATGTGACCAGTGAAAAAACAAAAATTTTTAATGCCAAAAAATATAAATTTATATACAAATATTTTTTTTATTTATTCTTATTTATATTAAAACTAGCAATCATTTGGAAAATTGGTCCTGGGGGCCCATATTCGCGCCTCCCCTTAGACTAGTCCGCGCCTCAGTTTGGAAAAAGCTGCTTTAAATTGAACCCAAACAGACACACAGATAGACCATGTCGCGACTCAGGGGACCTCAAAACCTGTATATCCATCAAAATCTCGACATCAAATTTTTGACATGAATCTACCACTTTCTCTCTCTATACATTAACATTTATAGAGGTAAGAGAAAGTAAAAATTCAAATCCGAATTGAGATTAGTTCTATATACAAAAAGATGCGGTAACTCACCCCAGTAAAATTCTAAGTGGACTAATCATATCTTAATTTTCTACCTAATGAAAAAAATCCCTACTAAATTCTGCAAGAGATTCGATGGGTTTCTAAGTTATTATTATCTGTTTATGAGAGTTTCGAAATCTTCAAAAATGAATTCCGCCCCAGTAATAAGAAATTTTAGAATAACATTAAAATGTTTCTATTCCACTATGCTATTTTTTCTAAATATTGAATATAAACTTTAACTCAAACGGAATGCATTTATTTATTTTTTAGTAAAAGTATTAAAAAACATTAATATCTTTCTGCATTATAGGGGATGGGGCATTAACATGCCTTCATACCTCTCCCCCTTTTAGGAAATGCCAGCCTTCACCGCGAAATTACTCTCAAAATAAATTGAATACATTTATAAATAATTATTTTTATTTTTATTTTATTTTGAAATTATTTTCAACCCTTAAACCACCCCTGTGTAAAAGTATATTAAGGCAATTTGATTAACAAAAATATAGGCCATATAGCAAGAATATAATGATAAATAATGGTGACTTAAGAAAAGATAAAAAAAATGCCCTTAGGCTTGGTGTTGTTGGTAGCGTGTCTATCTTCTATACCGAACGTCGCGGGTTCAGGCCCCTGGCAGTCCGAAATGGATACCATACCAAATGGCTTAAAAAGAAATGCCTGGACCCCCAATATGTTTCTATATAATTAATTAATAGTCTTATATGGCCTAAGTTGCCAAAAAGACCGAATGTATGTGTGAGTGTTGAGTGTGGAGTGTGGATGAGAAAAAAGTGTGAGTTTAAAAAAGACAAAAAATAAAAAAACTATTTTTAAAGGGAAACTTTTTTTTTTTTCAATGACACCTACACTCTCCCTCCCTCTTTCAACAGCTTATATTCTCCCTCTACCCTTAATGAAATACAAAATATTTAATTTCATAGTCAAAAGAATCGTTTTTGCAGACAAATTATTTGTTTCTATTTTTTTTTTTTTTTTTCAACGATAAAATGCATAATAATTACCTTTAATAAGACTCTCAAGAGGGTGTGTTGGCTGACGCTGTTGTCAGGGTGGGTTACACTACACTATATTAATAATTCACTTTGATTCACTTTAAACAACTAAAAAAGAGATAGGCGCCTGCTGGCAGGCCACGCGCTCAACTGAACGAGAAACTTGTCTCTCTCTCTCTCTCTCTCTCTCTCTCTCTTTGTATAGGAATAAAATAGATGAAAATAATAATTCCCTTTTATTAAAAAGTAAAAAAATACCTTTTTCTCTAATCTAACTATATTTAGAGATGGAAAAAAACATCAACAAGTGATTTAGAATATTCATTGATCTTTCTTAAATAAACAACCCTTCATTACCCCTAATTAAAATAATAATCAAAGCTAATTTTTGAATGTTTTCTATTTATTTGGCTTCGATTTAGCTAAAATAAATTTAAAAAACATTTTTTTCAATCTTAATAAATAAAATAATTAACAATGCTATCGCCTTCGGCGAGCTTCGCGTCTAGTCAGAAAAAAATATGGGGATTGACTTCCCCGAGACTTTCTCGTATATTCTTTTGGAATTACGTCTGGGTGTGTGTGTGAACACGATTGCATAAAAACCAAAGCAGCTAGATCGATGAAATTTGGTATATGCTCCTTACACTAAAATTGTAGATTTCTATCAACTTTTGGAGTAAATACGTCACTTGGAAGTAGTACTTTACTTAAAAAGTTTTTTCAAAAATTTTGAAATTTTCAATTTTTTTTGTTATATTATGATAAAATACTCTATTTTAAAAAGTTTTTATTCTTTGACATTTTTTCGAAAACTGAATAGTTTTTGAAATAATCAAAGAAGAAATAGAAAATTTTCGTTAATTTTGATAAAAAAATCAAAACAAAATCATACAGGTGTCATTAAAAAAAGGGCAAATATAAACAAATTCATTTGTTTATATTTACCCTTTTTTTAATGACACCTGTATTCATTTGTTTCACAAATTCATTTGTTTATATTTACCCTTTTTTTAATGACACCTGTATGATTTTGTTTTGATTTTTTTATCAAAATTAACGAAAATTTTCTATTTCTTCTTTGATTATTTCAAAAACTATTCAGTTTTCGAAAAAATGTCAAAGAATAAAAACTTTTTAAAATAGAGTATTTTATCATAATATAACAAAAAAATTGAAAATTTCAAAATTTTTGAAAAAACTTTTTAAGTAAAGTACTACTTCCAAGTGACGTATTTACTCCAAAAGTTGATAGAAATCTACAATTTTAGTGTAAGGAGCATATACCAATTTTCATCGATCTAGCTGCTTTGGTTTTTATGCAATCGTGTTTACACACACACACACACACAGACAGACAGACATATTGCCAAAAATGGTTTTTTTGGACTCAGGGAGGTCTAAAACGTGGAGAAACATCAAAATCTCGAAGTCGAATTTTTTTACGATTACATAACTTTCTCTATACGAGAAAGTAAAAATTAAAACCCTGAAAAACTTCCCTTGATCCGCCTTTGGGTTTTACACATAGTATAATTTTCTAGAATGAATCTTACTTTAGGTCAGTGGTTTTCAAACTCTATGTTACAACGCCTCCCTTAAAAATATTTAATCGTATGACGCCTCCCCCCCCCCCCCCGCCCCACCCATTTAATAAAATAATACAAAGACAAACAAAAAAAAAATTTAATACTAAAAAATAAATATTTATATAAAAATATTTTTTAAATTAATTTTTTTAATTAATATATTAAGGAAAACCTCCGTCCCAGAATTTTATTATTTTATTTATAAAACTAGCAATCATGATCAAAGTATTCAAAATATTTCATTTGTAGTCCTAAAGTAATTTATACAAAGCTCTACATCAACACATAGACGCCTATAAGTTATTTATTCTAATAAACGTATAGAATCCAATTTTTCAATGTGAATTGTGATCGTGCCAAAAATGCCAAATGTTCCTTTTTTCATATAATAATATAATTTATATACAAATTCACTTTCAAAGCGGAAATTTTAAAGGAATATAAAATAGTTTCCAGTCATGCTACTGTTTAAATCCTAGAGAGTTAATAAAATAAAGCTTTAGGGGTATACTTCAAGCGTGGCCGGCTTTTAATTTAGAGATATCAAGGTTGTGTTTATATGTGGGTTTCACTGGGTTATGTGAGTAAAAACAAAGAATATATATTATACTCTCACATAACCCAGTGAAACCCCACATATAAACACAACCTCAGTTTAAAATGTTTCACCTAAAAGCTACACCGCAATCTCTAAACTTAGAGATATCAAGTTGGAGTTTCAATAATAATAAAATAAAAATTTTCAAAATTGAATTCTAAGAATTTAAGGTTGCTGAGTTACCTCTTTAAAAGGTAATTAACCATACTTTAGCGGTTTTATATATAAAATATAATGACGAAACAATAGCTTGAAGTCTTTATTTATTTTTTTTAATCGCTTGATTTAAAGTCTTTTTTTATTACGAAATTAACGAGTCATAAATCAAAGCTTAAATATTATATTGAAAAATTGAAAGCTCTTAAAAATTGATTTATAAAATAAAAGTTTAAGGTGATTGCTTTTTTTTAAGCCCCTTCCGGTATTGACAGTTCATAAGAACCCTCTTTTCAACTTAATTAACACTTTTTTTTTACAATACATTTAGCTTTTAGATAATTATATTGATAAAAAAATTTTAATTGGATCTTATCTCTCCGGAGTACTATTAAAATATAATTGTTATAATTTAACCATTCGCTAAATGATAAGAATAAAATTTCTTCTATCAATAAAAAATGAGATTTATTTTAATTTATAGTATTTAATCATGAAATAATTAGTAATAATTCATTCCTTTAAGTTGTTAAATATAATAAAATAATAAATGAACGAGAAGCCTTACGAGAAGTGGATTTATATAGAAAGGAATAAAACTCGTTTTATCTACTTTCCCGATTGGTATAATCCTACTGTAATGTAGTATTCAATTCATAATTTTTTAAATAAAGGAATTAATATTTTATCAAAATCTAGATTAAAATAGAATTTTTAATATATTATTTAAATAGGGATTTAGAAACAATTTAAAATAATGAAATATTGATAGGACTCACATAGAATGATTAACGCAGGCAGGAAATGAGATCTTGCTTTCCTCACTGATGAAAATGAATTTGTTCTGAAACAAAAAAATATATATTAATATTTGTGGAGCTAATTTTTTATTTGAAAAAGGGGAAGAGAGAATTTTCAAATAACAAAGTTGCATCTACCATTGTTTTTTGTTTTTGTTTTTCATTGGGAACAATAATAAGAATAGGTGGGGGGTTGTTTTATAATAGTACTTATACGACGAACAATGGGAAAGTTGATATTAATGGGTTGCACCCTTTGGGAGTCCCTGAAAACAAAGATAAATGTAGAAGAAAAAGTAAAGCTTGAACAAAAGTTAATGTAATTAATGAAAGACCACGAGTTGTTCAAAAAATGATGAATCAGTGTTCGAATCCCACAAGTACAATTTATTATACAGTAGCTATATTCATATGTTTGCGAAAGAATGGAAAGAGAACACGCATGTAAATAACAGAGCCTACATTAGAAAAAAATAATAATAATCTGAAAATGTAAAGAAGAAATCTTTAGGCTCACTTTAGAGATGTTAATAAATTAAGAATCTGCTAAATATCACATAATTAGTAAGCTGAATATTAGCAGATTTTAATTATAAATGTCAAGTGGTGCTGTAAATAGGACCCCTATAAAAGGTATAAAAGGCTTTGACTTTGAACCACAGCCGGAAGTCATTGATACATGTATTTAATAAAAAATTTTAATAAATTTATAAAGTCAAATGGCCTCAGCAGCCAAAATGTCTTTAAAAATAAAGAGTGTTAGCAAAATAGATGCTTTTTATTTATCATTGGCTGCATCCTCTTCATCTCATTAATCTAATTTATATAACAGCCACAATTCGCTTTATACTTAAAGATACAAATTTAAAGAAGATTGAAATAATGTTATCAACTTTTTGTTTATTTAGACCAATATCAGGTGACGTTTCGGTCAGAATATGGATCATCTTCAGAACTGGATTATCAGATGGAGGAGAGAGACCGTAGTATAATTAGAAGAAGAAATGATTAAAAATAAAAAAATAAGAGTTCTATCGGCCCGAGAATTATTTTACCTAGAATAAAAATGATTAAAAATGAACGAGGGATCCACACGCCCGCAGTTAGTCTGCATAGTGAGTGAACCTTTAGAGCAGTGGTTCCCAACCGGTGTGCCGCGGCACCCAAGGGTGCCGCGAGAAAGCCTAAAGGGTGCCGCGAGATATTTAGGTAAAAAAAAGAATTTGCCCCAGTATGAAAAAAATTTTCCACAGGGCGGAAAAATTTCGGTTTGCTAGGGAAAAAAAAGAAGGGTGCCCCTAGTGTGTAATATTATTCCCAACGCACCTTTGGGGTGCCGTGGACTTCAAAAGGTTGGGAAACACTGCTTTAGAGACACAAGGGATATACACGCCCGTCCCAGGGACACACAGGGATACACACTGCCGCGCCAGGGACATACACAGTAGATCGAAAGTGGCCAGAAGAAAAATATGTGTCCCTGGTGCGGGCGTGTATATCCCTGTGTCTCTAAAAGTTCACTATACAGACTACCTGCGGGCGTGTGGATCCCTCGAACACTTTCAATCATTTTTACTCGGGAATTTCATCATATCAGCGTTTCGAGAACTAAACGTTATCTATCTTCAGGACAAAAAATATAAATACAGTAGAATCCCGCCGATTCGTATCGTCACAGGACTGACGGTTTGGTACAAATTATCGGGAGTACAAAATTTAAAAAAAATTTTAAATATTAGTGCGAAGGCTGAATTGCAGAAAGGAAAGAAAAAAATGTAATTTCCAATATTTCTCTCCTCGTTTCCTTTCAGTGAAAAGATAACGAATAAACAAGAAAAACTTTTCTCTCTCAATTGATATTCTTGCCCCTCTTGAAAACAGTTCGAATTAACGAGCTTTTAAAGCAGGAAATACAAATTATAAGACGTTTTAAATGACCTCGCGTATAAATATAATACGTATTACCGAGGGGACTGAAATGTATTTATACCAGTTAACGGGATTTTTTCTGGGGACCGGTAAGTTTGTACAAATTAGCGAGAAATACGAATAATTGGGATTCTTCTGTATTTGCAAATTTCACCAGATAAAAGATGAGTTGTTGGCCCATACAATTTTTTTATAAATTAATGAAATATTAGAAGATACTGTGATTAATAGTCTACTTAACCAATATAATATCAAATATACAAAATGATTGTTGGTTAGATTTTATTATTTTGTGATTGGTTACTACTTAAAATTTTGAAGATAAATATCTCCAGAGAGATTCAAGCTTGTTAGATTTCTATCTTCTTAGAGAGGACTTCACTGAACAAGTAAGCCGATTGAGATAAAATAATAAATAAATACTATGGCTTTTTTTCTGTTCAAAGCTGTCGGCACAATACTTAATCATAGATTATATAAAGACATAGTAAGATAAAAAGAAATTTTAATGAAAAGAAATTTCAGTGGACAACCTTGAAGATGAATGGTCGGTTGATCATCTAGTAAAACGAGCTTGCGAAGGACGTCGGAATGTAACTAAATGAGATAAAGAAGAAGAAATATCTTAAGTAAAGGATAAAAAAATTTATTTTAAAGAACGAAAAAGTTTTTTTTTTTTTTAATCAATGAATATTAAAAAGAAAATTTCTAAGTATGATATCTTGAAAGAGCAAATAAGAAAAATTTTTAATTCATTCATTATCATAAATCAACAAGTTAGAAAAAAAAAACATTAAAAATGCATCAATAATAATTCTTGGAGTCATCTGGAAAGTTTTTTTTTCCCATCGGCTCACGCAATTCCGGTTTCCTTTCTTATTTTTTTTAAACCACCCTTTTGAGAAACAATATTTAATTGAAAATCAATTCCAAAGCGAGTTTAAAGTCTAATTTTTTTTCATGTTCCATAATTAATAATTAATGAAATGGGTATAAAAAAATAATGAAAAAAATCTGGTGTGACTGGCGCACAGCACACAACTTTCTCTTACCTTCGGTAATCGAAAGTTGTGTACTGTGCTTGTCACACCAGATTTTTTGTGTCGACATGTATTTAGTTTCCGACAGTAGGGTACAATTGAATTCAAGATTAAAATCTGGTGTGACTGCCACAACACAACTTTCTCTTACCTTCGGTAATCGAAAGTTGTGAGTGTGTACACAGATTTTTGTGTCGACATGTATTTAATTCGGCAGTAGGGAATATTTGAATTCAGATGTAAAATTTATAAGTATGGGAAAATATTTATATTTTGTTACCATGGCAACCATTTCTCCTATCTTTCCTATGAAGCATAAGAGTAAAGTGGGCTTCAAACAATTTCTGAGGCAAAACGAGAATATACATTTGAAAGAGCATCTAAAAAATAATTGATTTTTGAATTTTAATAAAAATCGTTAGAGCGAATTTTGAGAAAATCGAAAAAAACTGAAAAAGTACATCAGTAAAGTACTAGTACTCTTTGGCCGATTTTGTTTAAAAGCTTATTTGTCCGGTCCCAGGGAGGTACTTAACTTAAATATAAAATTTCAACCTCCTAGCTCAATTCCTTCATGCTTAAAATTGACACACACACACACACACAGACACACACACAGACACACACACAGACACACACACAGACAGACCATGTCGCGAAAACCACTTTTTTGGATTCAGGGGACCTCAAAACGTGAAGATCCATCAAAATGTCGACATCGAATTTTTGACATGAATCCAATACTTTCTCTCTATATATATATTACATATATACATAGGTAAGAGAAAGTAAAAATTTATAAGTATGGGAAAATATTTATATTTTGATACCATGGCAACCATTTCTCCTATCTTTTCTATGGAGTATAAGAGTAAAGTGGTCTTCAGAAGATTTCAATCAGCATAAATGAGAATATACATTTTATAGAGAATCTAAAAAATAATTGATTTTTGAATTTAAAAAAAAATCGTTGGAGCAAATTTTGAGAAAATCGAAAAAAACTGAAAAAGTGAATCAGTAAAGTGCTAGTACTTTTTGGTCGATTTTGTTCAAAAGCTTCGTGTCACGTCCCATGGGGGTGCCTAACTTAAATATAAAATTTCAATTTCCTAGCTCTTTTCGTTCTTGAGATATTTTGTTCACAGACACACACACACACAGACAGACAGACCATGTCGCGAAAACCACTTTTTTGGATTCAGGGGACCTCAAAACGTGAAGATCCATCAAAATGTCGACATCGAATTTTTGACATGAATCCAATACTTTCTCTCTATATATATATTACATATATACATAGGTAAGAGAAAGTAAAAAGAATCAATAGAAGGATTGATTCTATATTTATTCTATATTTCATAAAAATAATTTAAAATACAAATTAGATAAAAAAAAAATTAAAGATGAGTTCACTTCTTTTTGTCGCGGACTGTCCCAAGCCAAGCGAGGGAAAACGACTCTTGGATCAATCAACAATCAGAATGTTTCTCTCTTTGTTATTTCTATTTAATTAATCAAAACGTGGGTTTACCTGGTGATATCGAGGATGAAAAGAAAGGAGCAGGCATGGAACACGATGAATATAATCAGGTGATGTGTCGGTATCGTGGATTGTTGAGGAAGGAAGCATTATTTGATGAGATAAGAATAAATACACGTAACATAATCACAAGCTTCAGGCTTACTGAGGCGGCGACGCCAGCGCTGCCGCCGCCGCCGCCTTCGTCGACGTCTTCGTCTCACAACCGAACAAAGCCGAACTCTCCCGAAGTGCAAATGTGTGTGTAATTGAAAGAATCAGGTTTGATTGTTGGATCTATTTTTAATTTCAATAATGAAAATAATATAAAAGAGAAAGATAATTTTTTTTAAATAAAATAAATTGAATAAGTAATACTTGGCATGGCTTTAGGTCGACCAAATAAACGAAAAAAAAAAAAAAAAAAAAAAGAATAAGTAATACATTTTTAATATTTTAAATGAATGAATAATTAAAAAAAATATATAAAAAAAAAGATTTTATTTTATCTATAAAAAATGATTTCTCTCTTGTAATTTTAATTGAAAATTCCGGGTTGATCGAGATGGTTTCTCGTTTTTTTTTTTAAGAAAATTGATAAAAAAAACTAAAAAAGTACTACTCGAGGTTTCCCAAAGACGAGACGAAAAAATAAGTTAGAACCGTTTTGGAGAACTGATGTGCTGACAAACAAATAAACGTACATTGCACGTTTAATAGTAGGCCTATATATTAGATATATTCACATTTATTTACATCGAATTAATTAAAAGGAATTAATATTAAAGTTATATCATATAAGACTTATTTAAAAAATCTGGTGTGACTGGCGCACAGCACACAACTTTCTCTTACCTTCGGTAATCGAAAGTTGTGTACTGTGCTTGTCACACCAGATTTTTTGTGTCGACATGTATTTAGTTTCCGACAGTATGGTACATTCGATTTTCAAGATGTAAAATTTATAAGTATGGGAAAATATTTATATTTTGTTACCATGGCAACCATTTCTCCTATCTTTTCTATGGAGAACAAGAGTAAAGTGGTCTTCAGAAGATTTCATTCACAAAATGAGAATATACATTTTAAAGAGCAACTAAAAAATAGTTGATATATGAATTTTAAAAAAAAATCGTTGGAGCAAATTTTGAGAAAATCGAAAAAAACTGAAAAAGTGCATCAGTAAAGTACAAGTACTTTTTGGTCGATTTTGTTCAAAAGCTTCGTGTCACGTCCCATGGTGGTGTCTAACTTAAATATAAAATTTCAACCTCCTAGCTCTTTTCGTTCTTGAGATATTTTGTTCACAGACACACAGACAGACACACACACAGACAGACCATGTCGCAAAAACCACTTTTTTGGATTCAGGGGACCTCAAAACGTGAAGATCCATCAAAATCTCAACATCGAATTTTTGACATGAATCCAATACTTTCTCTCTATATATATATTACATATATACATAGGTAAGAGAAAGTAAAATTATATGCTAAATTATTGGATGATGTTTATGCAAAATACTTATCTCTAATTTTAGCGCAAATCAATTTCATAAAATTTAATTATGTTAACGAGAAGGCAGATGTGATTTTTCGAGATTAAATGATTTTACATTTTCTATGAATGAATTTGAATACATTTTCAGACTTGTTTGAGTTCTATGGTAAAAAAAAACGACTCCAGATCATAAGATAATTCTTTTTTAAAGGTATTTCATGACTAAATTCATTTTCTTACAAGATTAAAGAAGACAACAAAAGGCATTTCCTTGATAAGCCACTAGATATAGGTAAAATAATGAAAATTGATGGGCATACAGATTATAACAAGAATACAATTTCGAAAATTTATATCATCCAAATTCAAACATGTCCTTTTGATTTATTTTTTTTATATAAACTAAGTAACTTTTAAAAAAAACAACAACGACAACTAAAATAGCTATAAATTACAATTAACTATTATTTATTTTAAGCGCTGTGAAAAATAAATCGAACAAATAAAATTGTATTAAAGAGGACATGACAATTAAATGGATTTTTTTTTTAAAGAATCTAGGAAAAATAATGAAAATTTATTGTTATAAAAAACTGAAAATGAAGAGACTTGAATTAACCTAACTACTTTTTTGGATTTGAGAAGGCAGGGGGGAGTTCATGATCCGGTAGTAACTTACTTCTATTTCCCAAGGATTAATTTTTATCGGGTTTCAACACTAATTCCCTCTCTTTAGGGCTTTGTAGATGGAATTAGTCAAGATAAACAAATTTTACTAGTCTATTGAATAACCAGTATATTATTAGGACTTGTAAAGTCAATGAAAAGCCAAAAAATTAAAGCGGTAAAAGAAGTGTATTGGAAAAATGCACTTAATTTTAGGAAAGTAGATAATCTTTTTGTTCTTAATTTTCCTGCTGGATTAGAATTGGTTTAATTAATGTAAAATAAAAATCTATTTTAAAAATAAATATAAGAATACTTGATTATTTAAAAAATACACATTCAAGAGGATTTATGATAATGGACCAAAAATTATGAAAAGCATATTATAAATCTCCTCTTGCATATAAACAAACTCTGGAACATGGTCAAAACCTGCAGGATCATAGAGATAGAGAATAAAAGGGGAAGGGGGATGAGAGAAAGGGTAGAGGATGTAACATTAATAACACCAACGGGGATAAAATGACTTAATGGCTGTTCATAAACTTCCTGATGGACTCTAATAAACGGTTTAAACCTCAAAATAAGCACTGTTTATATTGAAGACCATTCGGAAAAAAATAAAAGGGTTTTTACGAATATCGGATTTTTCTCGTCCCATCTGTGTTTCTTGATTATAAATAGATTGAAAGGGAATCGTTATAAAAATAAACATTTTTGCAATGATAGTATTTAATTCTTTTTTCTTACCACTAAAAACAGATAAAATATGAAATTTCTCATGCACTTTTGTCAGGAATTTGTATGATAATAAAACGTTAAACTTCTAAAATAGTTATTTAGACAATCTCCCCTTAAAGAAAGAAACCCGCTAAGATTACATGAAAAGCAGCAGCGTTTAAATCAGGAGCCTTTCTCTAATTCGATTCATTGTTGTTTTTTCCTAAATTTTTTTTTTCTTTGTTTAAATCATTCACACTTTTTTCTCACTTTCACACTTAACACTTTAACTCATATAGTCTTTTCGGAAACTTAGGCCATATAAGACTTTACGATAACCGTTATATATGATAATATCTATTGGGGGTCCAGGCATTTCAATCCAAATGGCTTAAATAAAATCATCGGACTGCCTGGGGTCCGAACCCGCGACTTTCGGTATAGATGGTAGGCACGCTACCTACTACACCAAGCCCGGGGTCTTAGTATATAAAAGTATTTGAAAAATTAATCAATAGAAAATAATCATTAATAATAAGCAGTGAAATTTTTGGAGATCAAAAAAAAAAATCAAATCAATCACGAATTAAAATATGGAAAATATTAATATAAAGAATG
This sequence comes from Euborellia annulipes, assembly GCA_023213315.1. Classification (NCBI taxonomy): domain Eukaryota; kingdom Metazoa; phylum Arthropoda; class Insecta; order Dermaptera; family Anisolabididae; genus Euborellia; species Euborellia annulipes. The sequence continues at coordinate 151,598 of JAKCPI010031321.1, forward strand.
TGAAAAATGTAAAAGAAAAAAATATTAAAATAAATGTTTCCTTAATTCCTTTGATATTTTTCATAATTAATTTGAGTTTCCCTTCTCTCATAGTCATCATATAAACTTAATCATAAGATTAAGAAGGATTTTTTGAACATAAGTCTTTTTAGTAAAAAATAAAATTTCACATCAATCACATTTTTTCCCTATTGTAAAGTATTGATGAGAGGTCATGGCGCAGGCAATTTTGTTAAGTTACTTTTTCGAACTAATAAGCCTGCTTATCAATCAAATTGGGGTGTGGCATCAATTAAAAGGGCCTAGGAGGAACTCGATCACATCGGTTGGAGGGCTTTAGTTGTTCCCTTGGCAATTGGGAAGACAAATCGCCTCCCCATGAATTTGTGTGTTTGGTTTTCATATGTGTCCAATGATGTCCCTCTTAAATTAAGCAATTACATCCGCATTTTTTAAATTAAATTTCCCTTTGATATTGAACAAATTGGGATCAATTAAAGGGTAAGTAATCTAATTATATTTACGATAATTTGACAAGGAATTATGGTTGATATTAAATAAATTTAAAAAGAGATTTAAAATAACATATAGGCTATTTATATTAAGGCAGCTATAGTAAATCCGAAAATATAATTTATTTTTTTCCCCTTTGAATAAATCAATTTGATAATGAATTAGAGATTCTAGTGGCGGCATTCTTCACCAAAAGGGTTCTTTATTGACACAAAATTAGAAAATATCTCTATTAGTGATAATTTTTAACTTCTTTAGGAAATTAGAATTTTTTATCTAGATATTGAATTAATTTTTCTGTTTTCTTGTTGAAATTAATGATTTTTTTTCTTTTTATATAAGAAATAGCTTGTTTCTTTTTTTTTTTGACCTCAAGTTTTTTTCTCTTTGAACTGTCAAAAAATACATTTTATTATTAAGTCAGACATAGCAACAGATGGAAAAGTCTAAAAACAGGAAAAAAAAGCTCATTCGCAAAATTATATTAAGAAAACCACTCAGACAGCATATCAATTGAAGAATGTTTTGATGTTTCTTTTTGAAATATGATACTAAAGAGGAAAAAAAATATTTTGGTTTTTCAGAAGAAATTCAGCTTCTCCGAACAAAAATGAAATATCTTGTTATTTTGTTGTTGTTGTTATTGAATCAATGTTACGTGGGTATATCATAAGCAGATAATAAGAATTTTTCATTTAATTTATTGAATAGGAGAAAAACGTGGTTATGTAAATATAAAATAGGTATAAATAATTGAATTTTTTTCAAGAGAAGGTGGGTTATTGTTAAAATTTTCAAGAATATATATAGTTAGCGACTTTCTTTATTACGCTTCCAATAATCCTTGGAACGCTATTGTAAGTTGGATAAATAAAAAAAGATTATTTTTTTCCCCTAGCAAGTGTGAATTTGTCAAAAACGAAGGGTAAATTAGAAATGAATGACAAGTCAATAGATATTGGAAAACACCAAAAGAAAAACAAGTAGGCTATACTTGGAATACTTTTTGTAGGTCGTTAACTTGGTCGTGCATGTTTTTTGACGAATCTATTTTAAAATCTCTGTTTAGTTCGAATCTCAAATAAACTACAAACAATCTAACAAGTCCGGAATAGAACAGTTTAAATTAAATTATAAATCAAATTGTTATAAATTAAAATTATTTATATCTCCTCTCTTTTGACTGAATATTATAACAATAAAAATGTATCTTGAAAAAAAATACAGTATTGTATAATTTGTTTTTAGTAAAAAATTTTGTAATATACAGGGTGGCTCACGGATCGGTAAATTGCTGATTTGGGAATGAAATATAAAATAATGAACACTTACATTTTTATTTTTCCCCTATTGGACAATAATGGAAGTTTCTAATTACAAACAGTGTATCTGGTAAATGTTTACCTCTACACAATGTTGCAGTAGTTTTCTGAAATTCTCATTCACTCTTTTATGCATGTATTCTGGTATTCGGGCAATTTCAGGATACCTGGTTTCAACAAGACGGTGCCATTGCACACACAGCGGCCATTACCATGCATTTCTTGAGGCAAGCGTTTTCTGGAAGTATTATGTTCATCGGGCTTAACCCTATGTGATTTTTTTCCTTGGGGTTATCTGAAGTCGAAGATGTATTGCAACCGCCCCAAAACCCTGGAAGACTTACAGAACAATATTGATGCTGAAATTGCAAGAATACCAGAAGACATGCTTGAGAGAGTGCATGAGAATTTCAGAAAATGACTGCAGCATTGTGTAGATTGTGGAGGTAAACATTTGCCAGATACACTGTTTAAAACCATGTAATTAGAAACTTCCATTAATGTCCAATATGAGAAAAATAAAAATTTAAGTTGCTAACTATTCATTATTTTTTTATTTCATTCCCAAATCAGCAATTTACCGTAGGCCACCCTGTACAGTGAGTATCAATATTAAGTCCCACCCATGCGTTTTTATCTTGTGATTATTTCATTGTTTTTATAAAAGAAAATGAAAATCTTTATTGGAAATTTTTTAGGTTTGAGCCATGATAGTTTCAATTAAAAAAATATATAATATTTTTTTAAAAACATTGAAATAATCACAAGTAGAAAACGCATGGGTGGGACTTAATATTGTCCCTCACTGTACATATATTGATATATACATTTTATTTTAAAATTTTGTTCTTGAATTCTAATCATGAATTGACAGAAGGAAACATGATTGTTAGCAAATAAAGAGTGATAACAAAGAGAAAAATTTTATAGGAATTGAATAGAGGACAAGAACTGATAGCTGCTAGCCTTTCTAGTCTCTTCTGTTTTTCTTTTCCCCTCCCTTTCATTTACGATCTTCCCTCTCTTTAGAGGGAGAAGATATTGGAAGAATCAATCGCCATAAAAAAATCCCTAAGTTTTAATCTTGTGATAAAACTTGAATCATTTTAGCCATGTTTACAAGATAATGAACATTGAGTTTATTTCAAAAAAAAAGTGTTAGAATAGATAAATGTGAATGTTTTTCTTACCCTATAAAAGTTTTTTTTTTTTTTTCTAACTTTAGAAAAATTCGCTCAACAATTTTTGAGCAAAGAATAAGTTTGATGAGAGAGGAGTAGAATGTCTTAATATTAAGCTTAAAAAGTTCGTGGTATCTTCTGAAATTTTTATCACGTTATCACAATAAATTAGGGGAATAAATTGATACAAGATACCCTTGTCATGAAAAATAAAAATTTCCTTTGAAATTGGGTCCTTTATGTCAAAGTCGTAATGTATTTATATATTTTTAAGGGTTTTGTGTGCAAAGCTTGTTTTGAATTAATTCAATGAAAGGCCAAAACACAAAGCCAAAAAAGCATTTAATCAGTATCTAAAAATATTCTCGTGTATTAAAATGTTATAAAATACATCAAAAGTATCATTTTAAACAAAAAGATATAAAGACATTATTAGTAGGCTAATGTTATTTTCTTTTTCTTTTGTGGTGTAAAAAAATATCAAAAATAATGAAAAATTTATTTTATTTTTGTCTGCAACTTAGGCCATTTAAGACTTTGACGATAACCGTTATTATTTATAATATCTATTGGGGGTCCAGGCATTTCTATTTAACCCATTTGGTATGCAAAAAAAAGAAAATCATCGGTCTGCCCGGGGTCCGAACCCGCGACGTTCGGTATAGGAGGTAGGCACGCTGCCAACTACACCAAGCCCGTAGGTAAAATATATTATTATAATATATTAATATTGATAATTGGAATTAATAGGAACGGGGTCTAAATGGTCTCCGATGCCGAAAAAAGATCTAAAATAAATTTAAAATATTGATATGAATAAGTTCTTGGCCTATGGCTCAAAGGTAAAGCAGCTTCTTGTTCCAAAGCCAAAGGTCAAGGGTTTGAATCCAGTCCCAGAAGAGAAATTTATTTCAATTGAATTGGATACCAATCAATTGAAATAAATATGGGGGTGGGGTCTAAATGGCCTTAGATGCCGAAAAAGATCTTAAACAAAATAAAAAGAAAAGTTGTGTCTGTGCTTGTCCACCGTTTTTGTGTCGACATGTTTTGTTTCCGACAGTAGGTACAATTGAATTCAAGATATAAAATTTATAAGTATGGAAAAATATTTATATTTTGATACCATGGCAACGATTTCTCCTATCTTTTCTATGGAGTACAAGAGTAAAGTGGTCTTCAGAAGATTTCAATCACAAAATGAGAATATACATTTTATAGAGAATTAAAAATAATTGATTTTTGAATTTAAAAAAAAAAATCTATATAACTCTTTGGCTTGTGGCTCAGAGGTAGTCCCAGTATACACCAGCAGAAAAAACTGAAAAAGAAATTAAAAAATATTGAGAAAAAAATAATTATTTGATTAAATAATTCCAGCAATCAAATATTTATTCAAACATAGAAATTTTTTTACTGGAAACTAGCATTGAGTAAAAAAGTTTTAATCAGATTTCGTCGACGTTTCGGGAACGCATCATTCTCATATTTAGGATCATCAACAATTTATTTGATATTATACAAGCCAAAGACAATCTACAAGTGTTTTTTTTTTTTTTTTTTTTTTTTTAAGAACTAGAATTACGATATATTTTTTTACTCTATGCTGGTTTATTTCATTTTCGTTCAGCCATCGAATTACAATACTTCGGTTTAAACTAGATTTGAGAAAAAAATGTTAGACATTTTGATATGAAAAATTGACTTGAATTCGATAATTTACTATCCCCTTTAATTTATCTGATTTCATTCAATACGATTCAATCAAACCTTAATGAAGCACTATTGTTAAAAATTTTGGATTTTTTTTTATTAAAAAAAATCTGGTGTGACTGATTTAAAAATAAAAATGAATGAGATATGTGAGACAATTTTAAAAAGAAAAATACTTTTAATAGGTTATGAATGTTGTTCTGTTGATGTTGATCTCACCGATAGTCATCAAATACGACATAGGACAAATTTATTTTTGGTCCGTTCGTTAACTTTTGTGATAAACTGTTTACGATTTAAGACATTTAGGACAAAACACAAGATCATGAATACCCCTAATATCTAAAGTTCATGCAATAGGTGTATTTAAGATGACTAACCTTAAATAAACAGACCCTGAACCAAAATTAATAGCTGACAATGATACGACATGATTGTTGAAAAGTCTTTTTATCAACCGAAGCGCCAACTAGTAGCCTAGAGGGTCGGTGGCAAATCCAAGAAACACAACATTCCCTCCAATAAAAAAAAAAAAATCTATTTTGCTTTGAAGACGTCTTTTTTGAACTTAACAATGGTTATTTGATAATGAAATCGTGGAAATTATTTATTATATAGGCCTCTAATTATGACAATTATGAAAGATGAAATAAAAATTGAATTTAACTTGACTAACCTTCAACTAAGCGCAGGTTGTTGTATTTTTTTTCTTTATTTCTTTAAAAAAATAAATTTTTAAATAAATTTTCCTTTCCCCCTTTATTAATTCGATTATTCAATAACTATTTGGCAATAATCACGACACTATTGTAAAAACGAAGACATTTGTTTGACAACTGAAGCGCCAACTTGTTGGATAGAGCATCGGTGGAGAAAAATGGAAACAGAATGATCACTTTAAAAAAATTCGAAGAAATCAAATAAAAATAAATCTTGTTTTGTCTTTAAGAAAAATTTAAATTATTGAACGACATATTTTAGAATTATAATATATTCTAAATAAAGAGATATGCATACTATTACAAAGAAAATATAAAATTAAAAACTAAAAAGGTGAGTAAATAATTTTTCTCATTTACTCGGAAGAACAATATGAAAAATGGAATGCATCTACTTATTTGAATAAGTGATTGTTGCTCTGACCAGTAGAGCTCCCAATGTTCGTTAACGTGAATTATTTATCTTTTGATTTTTGCTGGTGAATTTGGATCAGTGAAAAGAACAAAGGATCTCAAAACCAAGTGTGCTGACTTTAACACCATTGATCGAAGGAAGATATAATAAATAAGTAAGTAATATTTGAATAATTATTGTTAATATATTGTATTAGCAAACTCCTGTCATTGTCCTAGCACAAGAGGGAAGTGTTCTACTACTGCGACTCTTTACGTTGGAGCGAATTTTGACAAAATAGAAAAAAATTGAAAAAGTACATCAGTAAAGTACTAGTACTCTTTGACGGATTTTGTGCAAAAGTTTCGTGTCACGTCCCATGGGGGTAGCAAACTTAAATATAAAATTTCAACCTCCTAGCTCTTTTCGTTAATGAAATATTTTGTTCACACACACACACAAACACGTGCGGACTATGTCACGAAAACAACTTTTTCTGACTCAGGGGACCTCAAAACGTGTATAGCCATCCAAAACTCGACATCGAATTTTTGACCTGAATCCAATACTTTCTCTCTATATATAATAACATATATAGAGGTAAGAGAAGGTAAAAAATGAATGTCAAATATTTTGAAATAAAAATCCCAACAAGCTTGTCAAACAAGACAGAGAATTTAATTAACCGAGAATATAAATAGTAAAAATAAATAATAAGATAAAAAAAAATGACTACAAAAACGACGTGGATTTTTGTTGTTTATTACCGACGAAACAAACATTGGCATTTATGTGGGGGTGGGATGGGGGTTGTTTGTTTGTTTGGTTAATGTCAGGCAATTCGTCAAGAAGCTGTTTAAATTAGAAGCAACTTTGAAGATGGATGTTCTTCTTTGGTGACAAGAAGCTTTGCTGTTGCTTTTTCTAAGTAAAATCGCCTCCGGATATTTTCTTCTCTATCGTTTATTTACCCAAAAAGGCGTATACACGCTAAATAAATATTATACTTTTTTTTTTAACGCTCCTAAAGATAAATCGCGAAATAAACCCATGATCTTTATGGTATATATTTTTCTCCCAGTGGAAATATAGTTTGATATGAAAATGGAAGGTATTAAATATAATGGTGGGGTATTTATAACGTAATTATATGACATTTAAATAAATCTGTCAGATTTATTTTATTTTGGTCGGCAATGAACATAAAAATAACCTTAAAAGGTTTGATAGCTACTTTATATTATATAGTATAGAAATAATTTGATTTTGATACTGTCCCTTTAGAGATATAGACAAAAAAAAGACGTTTTAGGAACTTTGGAAAAACTGAACGCGTTATTGTTCTTCAAATAAAAATGATCAATGGAGTATTTTAAAAGGATCTAGAGAATATTTATATTGTTCAAAAATAGAATTACTTAAAATGAAATTTAAGTAACTCTTTTAAAATTTTTACGAAGCTTAAAAAGTAGGTTAAAGTATTTAGGAAAATTTTTAAAGGATTAACTAATAATATAAATAAGACATAATTTTTACATAACCACCTAGTTTGTAGTAAAAGAATATAAAAATAGTCATCCGTAATATATAATATAGAAATAATGGATTCAAGACTACAAAAAAAAAAAAGAAGATTACTTGACCTTGTTGAATTACTTGCTACCCCCTAATGAACTCACTTGAAGCCTTTAATTTCTCATTGTAAATATAATAAATATCTTTCATCTCCTCTGCTTGATTTGCTAATTTTGGAATATTAAAAAAAATCTTATGATAAGCCAAGCGAGAGCTACTTTATAATCACTTAAGAAATATTATAAAAAAAAAACTTTTTTTTTAGAAACGCAGAGAAAAAAAGAAGCATATTTTTGATTTAAAAAGGGTTCTCTAAGCAAGCAGGCATTAAGGAAAGCTTCATTAGCTCATAAGGCTTCTCTCTTTATAACTTTAAATGTTATTAAAACAAAGATGAGGTAAAAAAAAAATTCACAGGCCTCAAAGACTTGACTTGAATCAGATTGTTCTTCAATTATCATATATTTACATATTTAAAAAGTTCTTCTTCCAGGGAATAAATCGCAGTTAGTGGACGGATCTTATATATTATAAACTAAGGGGCTACGGATCCTCAACTCCTTGGTGCATTGGAACCAAAGGGGCGTAATGAAGCGTTCGCCACTTTTGGACGAACCCCTCAGTTCGCCTGGGCGCCCAATTAACGCTGCACGCATCGCTAGCCAAAAGGGCGTTAGTGCCCTATCTCTACCAAATGGGCTAATAAACCGAGTGGACCAAAAAACAGATTCCACAATTATATATATGTATATACTATATAATAAAAAAAAAAATGTATTCACCTGGGAATATTAACATCAAACAATAGCGAGGGTCGATGATTTTTGTTAATCGTTGATAAATGTGGCAAATATTATCGCTCGATTTAGCAAAAAATATGTGTGATAAATAGAAAGGTATCACTGTCAAATCAGGACTTGAATAATGAAAGTCCTCTTCCCGTTTTAAAATGTCCTCACAACACCTGCAACCCATTCAATTTGCATTCCATAGAATTTTAAATTGTACCAGAGAGAGAAAATAATGACGGCTGTTAGAAAGAGAAAGTCAAAGTAGGTTTTTTTGGAAAAAAAAAAACTGGTCAATGGACGTTGGAAATCAATATCCAATCAAATATAAAAGGATCATTATGTGCGCTGTTTTTTTTTTTTTTGTTTTTTTTTTTTGTAAATTTAATTGGTTAGCAGTAGAAATCAAACAAAAAATTTATTTTAATATACGATATATAATTAAGAATAAAAAAATTAAATTGAATTATCTAGTACAGTGGGTGATACAAGTGCCAGATACGCTCCAAAGTGGAGCTTTGAGCTTAGGCAACAAAAATGTTTAGCTTTATAATGTGTTATCTTAAAAGTAGCTTTTCCACTTCAATTGCATTAAAAAAAGATTTATTTAAATAAAAGCTATTGTAATTTAAATGGGAAATAAAATTTTGTTATTATTATTATTATTATTATTTATTTTAAAAATATTGTTTTGGATGACTAACAAGGGGAGTGTACGGCTTTTCCCTCATAGATTTGAACGAAATTTTTTTATGTGAAGTACTTAATGAAAAACAAATTCTGTTAAAGTGAGAGAATGCGTTTCTCATGGGTTCTTTTAAAAAAAATGTTAAAGTTTTGCTAGCATGTCTTAAGCTGTTGCGAAGATTATTCTAATGTTTTCATTGCTTTATGAACAATATCATCCTGCATCTTGCAAAGGCATTATAGATTATAATTATTAATACTACAATTTTTTTTAATATGTAACGTTTGTTGTAAGAATAATAAATGCATGTTATACAAATTTCTTTGATTGTCGCTCTTTATATATTTTCAGCTTTATGTATTATTTACAACTAATGCTAGTATGGAGGTAGTGTAGTAGAAGAAAACTACCAAGTTAGCCACCAAGGCTTTTAGAAAAATGCTTCTTCGCAACGGCTTAAGAATGCAAAAAAATTTCGTTCAAACCGGTGAGGGGAAGGCCGTACACTCACCTTGTAAGCTCCGGGCTCCACTCTAGAGCAGATCAGGAACTTGTAGCGCCGACTGTACTATTAAGTTACTTTATTTAATACCTTAGGCCTATATGAAATCACTAAAGAACTATATTTTGATTTAACTAACTCAAACTCAAGTGAACTAGTCATTTCCACTGAAATATCTCTAAAAAGAATTAATCACTTCATAGACTGGTAGTGGAAATACACTAATGAAAAGAAAATTATTAATAAAAGAAATAAATGAGATAGCCTCTTCAATTTATTTAAATTTTCGCGATACCAAAGAGTTTTTGTATTAATTTATTGATATATTTTATTTAAATATCAAGAAATTTTTATTTAATTATGATATTAAATTGATTGATATTGTATAAAAAAAATTTTTCTTATTGAAATGATATAAAGGCTTTTGAACTCTCCCTCCTTCCAGCCCATCCAACCACACAACAAACAAACTTTTGACAACTTCATTGAAATATACAATTGAGATGTTATTTTTAATATAAAAAAATCTTTTGAAAGGAAAACATATTTTCTTTCGCTTTATTTTTTTTTTTAAATCAAACTCATATTCAAGATTATATGAAAAAAATTTTCAACCGCCATTAAAAATACATAATTGGATGTTATATAATAATATTTTGAAGTGAAAAAAATACAGAGTATGGAAATTTTTAAAATATTGCATTACATTTTTTTCGAGCAGCTTTAAAATTATATTCATCCCCCATCTGGGTTTTGGTTGAAATAACAGAAAGGCATGAGAGAGGGTTTTTGTTTACATTCGAACAACAACTCTAATATTTCGCTAAATATTGTACTGTATATACGATATGCTGTATGTTTTATACGCACTGGTATTCACTTAAAATAAATGTTATTATATAAACATTTTTACACATTCTAATTAAATGGTCTGGAAAATAGTTGTAGCTTTTTTTTATAAATAAATATTCTTTCAGATAATAAGTTACCCACGTTTTTAATAATGAACAAACAATAATAAAAGTATTTATTTTCCAATTTAAATAAATGCTGAAAATAATTTTATTATCATGTGTAATATCATTAATCAATTATATCATTAATTATATTTGTTATTCCATTCTTACGAATCGATAGAAAATATTGACTCAATAAAACATAGGCAACATATGAACAAGAAATAGGCAACCCGCTAATCAATTTTGCTAGCGTTTTCTCGCCAAATCGTGTTTTTGAAATATTGACAATAATGAGAGATTTAATAGATCCCAATAAGTTAGATTTATATAACTTCAGAAACGGGTAAAAAATAAACAAAAATAAATAAAAATCCAAATGTCTTTAAAATTTTCCGAAACTATAATGAGAGGATTTTTTGTTGAAATTCAATTTAAGGGATAAAATTCACATAGCTGGGATGTTACACAAAAGGCAGGTTAATAAACATTTTTTATGTCAGCGAGATTATTATAAATTATAGTAAATATTATTTATTATTCGTCTATTAAGTAATAGATTAGGTTCAAATTTATTAAAAATAATTGGCCAACAATTATTTTAAATAAATTTGAATGAATAAATTAAAATATTTAATTTATCTTACAAGTTCTACTGCTGACAAAAAAATATCAAAAAAAAAAGTAATGAATTAATTTTGTGAGTAAATATAATCCTTATAAATTTAGTTAGTTAAAAATTAAATTTAACGATTATTATTTTAATTATAGACGTCTTGTATCGTGAATAAGCACTTTTTCCTAATTCATCCCCTAAAATAAATAATTCATATCTTTTAGAATTAATAGAATAGAAATCTATATATATATATATTTTTTTTTTAATCAGAATGCTATGGCCCAAATATATATATAAGGTTTTTTTTTTTTTTTTTTTTTTTTTTAATAAACAGACACACCCTCTGCACCAAATGGATGTTTCATCTACCGACGATTTATTAAAAAACAGTAAAAGCCATCCCGGAATAATTTCTACAACCCATATTGCTATATATACATAGAAACCACACACGAATCAATTTGAATATCTCTGAGAGCATTTTTATTATCAAAGTTGAAATTCATTTTAACGAATAAAAGCCAAGTGGCTGGGATGTTACGCAAATAACGGGTCAATAAACATTTTTTATATCAGCGAGATGATAAATGGCCAATGACGAGATGAAGGCTTCAACAAGAAAAAGACCTAGATTATAAGGGATAGCTCTTTTTTTCTGGAACAATCCCTTTTCTATATACATATACTGTATATAATCTCTAATGCTACAATAAATATTTATGTTACCAAATGAGTTTCTCGATTATAAAAAAAAAGAGAGGACGTTTTTGATGTGCAAGCCACTGAGGGAAAAATTATATCTGTTTCTGATATAATTGGTTAAAATTCCTTTTACAAAAAACAATTTCTCATAGTGACCCGCTTGGCGAGCACAAGTTCTATTACTCCCAGCATATTTACAACAGCGAAAATTTGGTTAAGAATAGTCAAGAAAATGGGAATTAACCCGTATTTATTTTAACATATACTAAATTTATATTAAGAATTCATTATGGAAATAGAATTTAATTTTAATTTTTTTCCCCAATAAATAAATCATTTTAATTGGAATGTGTTAATTGCCTATTAATTTGTTATTAAAATGAAACAAGAAAAATGTAGTATGAATGTTTTTAACTAATTTGAATTATCGGTTATATGCATGAAATGAGATTTTATATAAAACAGTCGAAGTCGAATTTAAAATTAAATTCAAATAATACGAGAAATTAAAAAGAATTTTATTTAAAAACAACCCTATATAAACGTGAAATTAATTTATTTTGATTCGTTTCATGACAAGAACCTATAAAATAATGGAGAGAATGAATCATTTACCGTACATACCAAAAGTAAATGTAAATTAAGTAAACAAAATTTGAGTAAAAAAGTTGAAGAATGACAATAGAAAAATGTTTTCCATGAAATTTCAAGGAAAAATTTAATAAAAGGGAAAAGAATTCGGTGCTTTGAGAAAAGAGGGTGAAGGGCCTACCTTAAAACGAAATGGGCACTAAAAAATCTAATAATAAAAAAAAAGATAGACATTAAGAAGTGATTTCGTAATTTGAATATAGGCCAGATTGAAATAATTAAAAATTAATACCAATTTCTATTTATTTTGACTTAATTTTAGTCACTCTTGAATATTTAATAAAATAACAAATCAATTATGAGAGAGAAAGAAAATTAAGGGGTCAGAAACAAAAAATACTTTGTTATTTTAATTAATTTTATTGGCAATAAATTATATAAGTTTTAGTTGGCGTTTAAAAAAGTGTTTTAATCGATGGCCACAACACCTTAATTGTCTGGCACTTAGTGGATTTCTGTTTCGTTCACATTTGCCCCAAATTCCACACAAAAGTCATCAGAATGGCTGTTTGCCAATTGTATTTTCTTTTTTTGTTTGTTTTCTACAGGAGGATATTTGCTCAAACTTGACTGTGTTGTTTGCATGTTCACGTTTCGTACTATCTGTAATGTCATCATGTAAAAAACAAAAAGACTCATTTGCGCTTAGAGTGTTGTTTGTAGTGGTGGAGGGAGTTAGCCATCTGATGGCTCTATAATAGTATAATAGTATATAGCAGAGGACATGGACGTTTGGTCTCCGGCCAAAACGCCATTTGGCAGGCCATCGGAAACGTTCGGTGCTTTATCTCTTAAAGAGAGATCGAAACCAACAAGTCGTCGGAGGAAAGATGGGAAAAAAAAACAACGAATCAACGAAATCAAGATCGATTTCTATATAAGAAAAAGGGCAAAACTAATGATTTAATTAAAACTTGTATGTCAAAAACAGACGTCTATTTTTTTTTTTTTTTTTATTTCGAAATAAATCAATAACAGCGAAGTTTAAGAACTTAGAACTTATAAGTAATAAACAAAATTTTATTATTATTTCATAAATCACACAAGGCCCTTTGTTTTAATTTTTTTACCGTAAAAGTGTCAGGGGAATAAAAAATAGCACCTTAAAAATTGTTGTTAAGCAACGCCATCTTTTGTTTTATTTTTTATTTTTACTTTCTCTTATCTATATATGATTATATATAAATAGAAAGTATTGAATTCATGTCAAAAATTTCATGTCGAAATTTTGATGGATATACACGTTTTGGGTAGACACATCTCTGGAGCTTGAAAATAAGCTTTTAATTAACATCGGCCAAAAAAATACTAGTATTTACTGATGTACTTTATCAGTTTTATTTTCTCAAAATTCGCTCAAACGATTTTTATTAAAATTAAAAAATCAATTAGTACATCAGTAAAGTACTAGTACTTTTTGTCCGATTTTGTTTAAAAGCTTATTTTCACGCCCTAGGGGGTTGCTTAACTTAAATATAAAATTTCAACCACCTAGTTCAATTCCTTCGTGCTTTAAATTGAACACACATGTCGCGAAAACCTCTTTTTTGGTTTCAGGGGATCTCAAAACGTGTATATCCATCAAAATCTCGACATGAATCTCTATGTAAATATGTATATTAACATATACATATAGACAAGAGAAAATAATAATTATAAACTAAACAATATGAATACAAAAGTATTACAAAATCAAAACAATATAACTACAATATTACTTTTATTTTATTGTAAGCCACAAAATTTTATATCTGCTCTGGAAATTTTTTTTCCATAAAATCATAATTTACGCAAATTGTTTTTCATTTAATTTAACAAGTCTGATGATGATTCTATAAAAATAGAATAATCCCAAGTCCAAATAAATAAACCATGATTTTTTTCGAGGAGGGGGAATAGAGAGGGGCATCTGTAGTTTTAAACCTATATTAATATTCCTCTGTTTTATTTACTCTCCACTGTATATAGAAAGGCGAAAGGTAAAGGAACTACAATTCATTAAAACAAACTTTGTAAATTGTATAATTATTATACTACCTTGCATTTAGTAATTTTTGTCATTCATTTCTGACAGAGGGAGGGGGGGGGGGTCTGTAACCTTTCAGTCTACCCCTTGTTGCTTCAAGCAATTAAAAATTAAATTTCTATTTGTGCTGTTTGAAATTTATCTAAAATAAATTTTTAAACATTCACAATACTGCTTGATCTCTTGGATGGAGAGGGAGTAAAAAAGGTACATTTCAAATTCATTATTTAAAATGATTTATAAGGTATTTTTCAAATTAGCATATTTCCTTCTTTTTAACTCTCATCTTCACTCATATTTATTTCGTTCAAAAGATTTTAAAACTTGACTTTTGATGGTAATCTTTTAAAAGTGATGAAAGCAAAAAAAAAGACTTGTTAAAACTTTTGACGCTAAAGAGAGTTGAGAAAAGAAAGATTTATTTTATTTAAAAAAATACGCAAGTGTTATAATTTGAAAAATATATCAAAAAATTTAACCTTTATATATCACAAAAGATCTTTCTCTTTGATCTTGCTATCATGTGAATGAATATTTAGAGGTGAATTTCCAAAGTGAACTCTCTCTCTTTATCAATGAAAACACGTGAATCAAATTTTTTTCTTCAAAATTAAGGGGAGGAGGGAATATAAATAGATCTACATATCCTATATAAAGGCAGGTATTGATCAAAGCTATTTAAATGATTCAGAGTATTTCAGCTCCATTCTCGTAATGAATGGAGGGTAGTATACCTATATATTATTTATTATAGAAATCAAAAATAAAGTATAAAATTATTAGTTTCTCGAATGGAAGGCATATTTAGAGAAAGTATTAGTAAAATTCGAGCTCGAGATTTTGATGATTCCTTAGTTTAAAAAAATTTTGGAATTATCTCTATCTGTGTGTGAACATAAAAGAGCTCTATCGGTGAAATTAGATATGTGATTCTTACAGTAAAATTGTAGATATGTTTCATATTTTGAAATAAATCAGTACTTATTATTTATCAAATTTTTTTTTTAAAGTGATTTTTTTTTTTTTTTTGTCGTATTGTGATGATTATTTTAAACAGTTTTTTTTTCTTACAGGTTTTTTTTTTTTTAAACAATAGTTTTTGAGATAATCCCGCATTTTACGAGAAATTCAAGTAG
The DNA here is from genome assembly GCA_023213315.1 of Euborellia annulipes. NCBI lineage: Eukaryota > Metazoa > Arthropoda > Insecta > Dermaptera > Anisolabididae > Euborellia > Euborellia annulipes. The sequence goes on from JAKCPI010031321.1 coordinate 167,083, forward strand.
AACTCAAACCTGAATTTTTTTTTTTTTTTTAATTTTATTTAAGGTTTTTTCAGCATCGGGGACTATTTATGTTGAGATGTCCATTTAGGTTCTGTAATTTTGATTTTTTGTATAAATTTTATAAATGATACAGAATTCATAGCGAATTAGTCACAAAACAAAATTTATACCAAATAATGAATTTTTGATTATGAGTGTGATGAAAAATTTAATTGAGTTAAAATTTTTGCTCGAAAGTGGGGAAAGAAATTTCTCTTTATTTCCGAACTTTTCAGTCCTGTAAATTTAGAAATTTTTCTTGAACCTATGTCCTATGTCTGTCCAGTACATACGGTATAACGGCCCGACTAAAAAAAAATTACAGTCATAAGAGAAAAAATAAAAAATTTTTTTTTAAGTTTGTTTTAAATTTGAAGAATAAAAGGAAAAGAAATGGACTACGATAATGTTTCTGGCTCGTAGATGGATGTGAAAGATTTCAATCGCATTTTTTTTCCGAGTTTTTGGCAATGCCAATGGAAGAGTGGCAATTTCTATTTCCTTAAAAGGCAAGCGAACGAAAGTGTACATCTGAAAAATTGTCAAAAAAGAAAGAATAAAAAGAGATTGTCGATGCTGATGAGGGGGTATTATTCGAATTTCCTATCGATTTGAAAATATTTTAAGGTCATATTTTTGGACGAGCGAAACATAGATGTAACCTACTATTATAAAATATTGATATTAAAAAAAATAAAAATAAGTTAATGCATTTCCATTAGTCATTTAGCTTGAATATTTAAATCATCTAGCTTGTTCAATAAATATGTTTTAGTTAATTCCTTTTAAATTAATGGGCTTTCAAATATTTTTACTTTCTCTTACATATATATGTTAATATATATAGAAAGTATTTCATGACAAAAATTCGATGTCGAGGTTTTGATGGATATACACGTTTTGAGGTCCTCTGAATCCAAAAAAGTGGTTTTCGCGACATGGTCTGTCTGTGTTTAATTTAGAGCATGAAGAAATTGAGCTACATGGCTATTTTATATTTAAGTTAGACACACCCCTGGAGCGTGAAAATAAGCTTTTAAACAAAATCTAGTATTTCACTGACGTACTTTTTCAGTTTTTTGGATTTTCTCAAAATTCACTCAAAGGATTTTGATTAAAATTCAAAAATCAATTAGTGCATCAGTAAAGTACTAGAACTTTTTGACCGATTTTGTTTAAAAGCTTATTTTTACGCCCTAGGCGACCCTAAGACCAGTGGCCGAAACGTCAGCCTGGAATGGCACAATAAAAGAAATAATTTTGGCTGCATATGTTGAATTTTTTTTTTTTTTTGTTTTTTACTCCGCCTTACAAATACTTCCAGCCTCAAGGACATACCTAACAATAAAATGTCTTGAAAATATGAACAAAATTACAATTTTTTTTTTTTTTAATCTAGGTTGACTTAAATGACGAAGATTCTTTCTACTTATACTTCAATTTTAATAAATATTTAATCAAGCACAGTAAATTCTTTCTTTTTTCTTGAAAAAACATAAACATCTTGAAGCACAGCAATCCTGGAGAACTTTGAGCGAGTGTTTAAGCTTTAAATAGGTACTTGAGTCAAGTTGCTTGCTGGCTCTTGAGATGTTTAACAAGCGAAAACAATTTAGAAACAGAAACGATTATTAGTTAATGCTCAAACGCCCTTTCGGTTGGCTAAAATTTTTGATCTTTTTCCTTTTTTTTTTTATTTAGGGTCCTGATTAAGTGCACTTACATTTGACTGTTATTTTCCCTGGTCAGTCATTTATAGCCTTGATTAGTGAAGTGAAAAGGAAACCTGAAAATGGTGTGAGGGGGCGTAAATCTCGATGCTTTTTTTTTCGATTTCTTGTTGGATAAAAACCGAAGGGGGTTGATGTGCTGAGTCCACAGGAGGTCCCCAAACACACGCACACAAGCACACAAATACACATCACAGCTCAGTTGGGAGTCAGCAGTGTGAATTATTTAGCGACGCCTGGCGTCCGAACTGAATGGTTCACGGCTGGCTGAAGCTGCCCCCTAAAGCGGGTCTTCCCATTCCCTGAACGCGGGTCGCCCCCCCCCCCTGTTGGCAAATGCATTCCACCTCTGGTGGAGGCAAAGAAGGGATGTGGAAGCGGCGCTCGATGCCGACGCCATGGAAACCAGAGATTCACAATGACAAGCAATGCATTCTATATAGGCCTTAGGCAAACAGAGGGGTGGAATACAAAGAAAACCAAGAAAAGGGAATAATTATTTTAATTAGAGAAAGCGAAAAGCCTCAAAAATAAATAAATCAAATTAATTTTTCAGAATTCTAAGAGCGTTTTTTTTTTTTTTTTTTTGTGTAGAAGCTTTAATCTTATTAAGTAAACGCAAAAATAAAAATACCGTGACTATATACCGTTTTTAAAAAAATTTATAATTAAAAAAAAAGTTCTAAGAGAGAAAAAGCAATTATTTTAATAAAACTAAAAAATTGAGAACATTTTTGAAGATAACTAATTATATCGCCTGGTGAGAATCATAGTAGTGAAAGTCAGAAAATTCAATTTTTGAGTTAAGTCTACCAAATGTTAAAACGTCTTCTCTTTTGAGTGTAAAAGTGGCGAAAATATATTTCCATTCTTTGCTTTGATTCTGGTCTATTCATTAGGTGCCCGGCTATTTAAATGGATATGTTTATAAAACTTTCAAAAGCCTTTTCTCGAATTGTTCAATTTCGCCTTATGATTCTCAGCAGGCGATATAATAGTGTCAGTATGTCTGTGTGTTAAGTTCTGAACAACTTTAGGATGGGAATTCGAAATGAAATTTTGCACCCTTATTTGAGTCTAGAAAAAAGTGTCAAATATACAATAGCCCTAATTAAATCTCTCAATAACCTCGATCTTCTTCTGTCCTCGCCCCATTCCCGCGATGCGGGGTCGGCGACCTCACTCTTTTCCCTCCAATCCTATCATGCGTTTTTGCGACCGGAAGAAATCGGAACACAGCCGTCGCAAGGCCTGACGCCTGTTGAAAAGAGGAAGGAAGAGACAGACATACAAAAAACTGAAGGACTGTCTGTCCCAGCTCGGGCAGCTCGTGACCACAAGATGTGGGCCCCTGAGCGAAAGAATAACCTCGATATAGCTATTTAATATTCTAGATATCTATAAAACAAATTTAGGATACATGATTTTAAGGAAAAGAGAGGGACCGCGAAGGGCTAGAAAAAAAAAATAGTCTTAATCGGATATCTTCTGATTGCCATCTACAAAGTTCCATAAGACTTAGTAAATATTCTAAATTAAGCGTTATGTTTATAAATATGGGCTGACCACATTTCTATATAATAAATATATTTCTAAATTGAAATGTTCTATAAAAAAAAAAATTAAACAATTTGGGTGGATTGCTTTATAAATTTGAAGAACCTAAGTATATATAATGGTAAAAAAGACCACAAAAGATTCCCTCTCTAGAGGATTCTATAGAGATTAAATTTCAAATTTGGAGTATCGATTAGATAATCTCACAGAGAGATCAACATCATCCATGTTTTTTTTTATTATCAGGAGATGAAATCTTTAAGGTGAAAATTAACAGAGTTATAACATAAAATAAAATTGTTCTTTTTGATTTACAATTACATATAGGCGATGATTTTGAATATTCATTTTTTTTTTTATATATTACTACCTCTATGGTTAGGAAATAGCCTATTTCCTTGTATGTAGTAATATTCAAAAATAATATTTTACAAAAAATGTATAAAAAATAGGCAATTTTTTTTTTTAAGACGTGGGGGGGATAAATATTTATTTTGGCATTAGATTTAATTTTATTATTATTATTAAAGCAGAACCTCAAGGGAGAGCTATAAAGAGAGAAATAAAGAGGAAAGAATGCATTTGATTTATTAATATTATTATTATTAGGGTTGTTTTGTTATTTAACGAGCTTTTCTCCACACAACGTGCAGTTATAAGAAATGCACCTTCTGCTTATCTTTGCCGAAAATAAAAAGAATAATTTTTTCTATTATTAATTAATAAAATTACTAATGTCATATACAGTATAATCTTGATTTTTACTATTTATTTTATTAAAAGAAATGTTTATTTCATCGATAAATCATTTGTCCGATTTATATCTATATTTCCTTATCAGATTTATAACTCTTTTAAGGTTCTGATCTGATAAATCATATAAACAAGTAGGCCTAAGCTCAAGACTTTTATGTATTTTAATTAATTTAAAATTAAAAAAAAATAATGGGCTACAATCAATAGAAAAGGATAAAAGATAAATAAATGTCCAAAAAAAAAAAAATATTATTTTCCTTTACACCAGCAAGAAATCCAGTCACATAAAAGGGTATAGGGGAAAAGAAGAAATAAAATAGGGAAGCAGCTAGAAAGAGTATATTAGCAAATTTATTTTTCAAATGAGAAAATTATAAAAAAAAAAAGTAAAAATAGCCTACTTTTCGATACAAAGAGATTGAGTTAATATAAAAAATCTGGTGTGACTGATCGCAGAGCACACAATTTTTTTCTTATATTAATTTCGGTAATTTAAAGGCGCATTCTGTACTTGTTTGCCAGAATATAAATACAAATAAAATTTTTGAGTATTAGTTTTTAAAATTTTACATTAATTTTTTTTTTTTTTTTTTTTTTTTTTTGAAAAAAGTATTTTTTTTTATCTCGGGGAGGGGGGGGAGGTAATTACCCCCTTTACCGTCCCCCCTTGTATCCGCCTTTGATACAGGCCTGTATTACTATTTACAAATAATAGGTATTTATGCCACCCTATTAACTATATCACTCCAGTAACATAAAGTGAACGTAGGATATTTAACCCACTAGTGAAGTCGAAGACTATTCTTTTGGGGAAGTGGAATCCGAGAGCTAGTTCGATACTTAAACCAAAGGTATTGTAGATTATAGCGTTCGATTGAGGCTTTTTGGATAAAATATAAATTGTCAATAAAGTCCGAGAATAAAAAACAAGCAAATATTAAACTTAGCCTACAAGTACAAAAAGAGAGAGGTGATTAAAAGTCTCTGCAGATGCAATGTCAATTAATCAAATGAAGTTAAGAATAAAAGTGACAGCTAGTGACATCGAAAGTGAAAAACCAGTTTGCTATATAGCTATACTCGTAGGCTTTTGTTTCCGGTACCTGTAGGACAATCGAATCGAGAATACTCTCCCGTGCAGTCGGTAACGGGAACAAACAGGCGGTCTTTGACAACGTTTTAATTAAAAACTTTTCCTTCTTGAGATGATTAAATTATTTCGTCCTTTCCTTCGAGAGTTTGTTTAAAGTAGAGATTTCAACTTGTGAAATACTTTTAAGATTTTCCATATGGAAATAACTTGAGTCAATGCAAAGTTTTTTTTTTTTTATTTATTTTATCCCCCATTCCCTTCTTTTACTGGTATTCTTAATATTTTAACAGGTAAGAACCGTTGCTTTCAACATCTTTTACCAAGTTTTTTTTTTTTTTTTTTTTTTACTTGAGATGAAATTTACATTTATTTCAATAATAATTATTAAAATCTATAAAAGTGAATGATAAAGTTAAAATTACATACTTTAAATAAAAAGATTTATTATAAGCTAAGTTTTAAAATAATTGAGGAAATTCATTAAAATCAAGTTGAAAATTTTACTTTTGTCTTCTTTTAATAGTGTATAATTTGTTTTTATGATAAAATTTAGTTAATTAGTTTTGAAGTAATAGTACTAATCTTAAAGGACTAAGTGCCCAAATTGTTTTATTTTATTTTATTCTAACGTAAATGTTATTTACACTAACAAAAACAAAGAATAGAAAAACAATCCAACAGATATCTCACTACTCATTAAGGTAATACATGAGGAAAACAAAATCAGAATATCTTCAATAATAGACACTCAAAAAGTGTATTTCCAACAAAACCTCAAAATCGAATTTTTGACAGCAATATTTTCTATTTATTACATAACGTATTGGAAACACGAAAAGAAATTTGAAACAAAAACATTTTTGTTATTAGAAAGAAAACATGAATTATTATTGTTTATTTAGGTTAATATGTCTTGTGGAAAAGATTTGGCTTTTTAAAGTCTTTTGATCTGTTCTAGAGTTAGAATATCAAAGGAAGATTTATGCAAAATATCCAAACTGGTTATTTGAAGAAGTTTCAGTAAATCGCCTAATGAATAAATAAATAGGTACGTCCGGCTTTGAGGCGACGAGAAGCGAATGCTCTATCTCATGGAAATATACATTTGTGGCATTTCCTCCTACAAAGAATGAATGACTTTTTCTCTCTCGTTATTTATTAATACCTAATAAAACTCCTTTATAAAAATGTGTTGGAACTTTTTTGGTAATGAATGTTGTAAGATTTTTTGTGTCGATGTATTTAGTTTGACAGTATATCGTTTAAGATGTAAAATTTAAAGTATGACAAAATATTATATTTTGTTACATGAACATTCCTATCTTTTCTATGGAGAACAAGAGTAAAGTGGTCTAGAAGATTTCAATCAAAAATGAGAATATAATTTTAAAAGGATCTAAAAAATAATTGATTTTTGAATTTTAAAAAAATCGTTGGAGAAATTGAAAAATCGAAAAAAACTGAAAAAGTATCAGTAAATATATTCTTTGGGATTTTGATTAAAAGATTTTCGGTCCGGGGGATGTTTATAAATATAAAATTTCACCTTATCAATTCCTTCATTTAAAATTGAACACACCCCCCCCCCCCCCCAAGAAGCTTCGGAAAACTTTGGATTCAGGGGATCAAAGTGAAGATCATCAAAATCTCGAATGAATGAGATCAATTTTCTCTAAAATATAAGAAATAAAAATTATTTCAAAATTATACCAACAATATTATAAATTTCCTATGTAATTGTTGCTTTAATTAAAATGTTCAAAAAAAAAAAAAAACACTTCATAATAATAATGATTTATCATGAAGTTTAATTAATAAGATAAGAATTTAGAGATATGTCTATTAAATATTTATTCACCTCTTGTATAAACTTATATGCTTTTATTACGTAATTAAATTATGATTAAAAAAAAAAACGGAAAGCTGTCTTGATCTCGTATGAATAATTAATTATAACAAAAGAGATGTTTCGGACGTAGTTAATATCATTCTCAGGAGATCTCTAGATAATTAGAGGTAATATTCTAAAACCTACCCTCTTTTGTTTATATATCCCCTAAAACATTATTAGGCTACGTATTTATTATTCATAATTAAGTATATACCATTTGTTCATATTCATATTTGTTTTATAGATAAAAGAAAATTTTCTCATACAATGATTTTCAATAGGCTATAAGTATAAGTAGGCTATATTTTTATTATTATTTTTTTTTTTTTTGAAAAGTGGTTTCTTTAAACATAAAACCTTTACCATGTGAATCTAATTCACCTTGGCAGTTTCATAAAATACAATATCTTATTTTTCCCAAAAGGATATATTGTCATTTCAACTTGAAATCTCGCAGATGACTAAAAGTAATAGATTTTTAGAGGTGAATGATAAAAAAAAAATCGTTTCTAAAAATTCCATCATTGGTTTAAGTTAACCGTAAAAAATAAGTCTCTCGTGTATGCGAATGATAACTTAAAATCAATTGGGGAGGATTTCTTTGGATTCATCTATCCAAAAAAAAAAATTATTATTCTTTTTTTATTTAAGGTCCTTTTCGGCATCGAAAGCCATTTAGACCCCGACTCTATTTATTTCTATTGGATTGGTAGCCAAAAATTATTCTTAATCTTTATATATATAATTCTTCTGTACGTGTGTAAAATGTACCATCAAGAGAAAAGATATTGGACAATATGGCGGCTACCTGTCATAAGGCTCAAATGCCAGGTAGCCGCCATATTGTCCAATATCTTTTCTCTTGATGGTATGTATGTATATGTTCTAAAGAAATCCACAATTTTCAATGAATCTATTTGAAATTAAGTACACATGTAGAACCAGAGAGTAATGGAGTAATCAAATTTCTTCAATATGGGAAGTTGGCTTGGAATTTAGAAGACCTTTTTTTGATGTGCGGCCCACGTTTTCAGTAAAAAAAACTCTGAGGCCCAAAGTATGTACTGTATATAATTTTATATAAATACATAAAATTTTTATCTTTTCTTAGACGTGCCTGGCCCAGTTTTAATCAGCCCGCGGCCCACGGGTTGGGAAACGCTATCGCCAGCTATTAGTAGCTCTGAGTTCCAGCTTTCCAGGTATACGACTAGGTCTGTCCGAGGAGCTACGCAACCAGTTGAAAAAAGAATAGAGCAGTCTTATGTGGAGTAAATAGACCTTTTTGCTGTCCCCAATGGGTATCCTCGCTTGAACTGAATTATAAATTATGAAAGTTACTTTGGAATTTAAATGAAATTAAATATGTAGTACTTTGTTAAAAAACAAATACATTACCTACGTATGTAACGTATATAACTAGTTTGACAGTTTACCTAAAAGTAAAGACGTGGCTTTTAAGTAGAATTTATATTTACATTTCGCTTTTTGTGACATGAATATATACAGTGTTATATATATATATGTAAGAAAAAATATATTTTAACATGTTTTAAGCTTTTAAGTTTAAACGATATATGTATGATAAAAAATTTTCCCTATCGCTATGTAAATTTGTTTTTCTAAAAGGGAGAGATGTGAAGAAAATTATGTAGTTGTAACGAATTTGTTAAGAGACGTTAACGGTTCGTTAATAAAGATTTGTGAGAAGGTTATAAATAAAGGGGATGGTGATGGTAGGGCAATTTGTAAACAAAATCCCGTGTTCAAATCTCGCCTTGTGTAACTAATTTTTTTTTTTTTGTTTCAGAATATTTTTAATATTAATAAATAAATAAAAAGTTTTTTTAATTAATGGAATTAATTTTCAACATGTTCCATATATTTAAAGAAAATTCGAATGCTTTCTGTCAAAAATATAATATAAGGAAATATTTAATATTATACTAGAAATATATTACTATTAATTAATATAATGTGTTTTTATAATTAATTAATTAATGTGTCCAATTAATAGTAATATATTTCTAGTATAATATTAAATATTTCCTTATATTATATTTTTGACGAAAGCATTCCAATTTTCTTTAAATATATGGAAATGTTGAAAATTAATTGATTAATTAAAAAAACTTTTTATTTATTTATTAATATTAAAAAATATTCTGAAACAAAAAAAAAAATTAGTTGACAAGGCGAGATTTGAAAGGGATTTTGTTTACAAAGAATGTGCTACGATCTAGCCATCGCGATTGTAAATGTTATTGTTAGTAACGGCTTAAAGATGCAGGCAAAATCTTTAACATTTTTTTAGACGAACCGTTGAGAAGCGCGTTCTCTCGCTTTAACAGAATTCGTTTTTCATCAAGTACACACATAAAAAAATTTTCGTTCAAATCGGTTATCAACTATCACTCCCCTTGTAAATGAAATTTTGAATTTGATATCAAATGAATTATCTTGTGTGTTTGTGTTTTTTTTTTTTTAATGAATAAAATATTTCCTTAGTTTGGAGCTTGTTTATTTAAAACGATAAGGGAGAGTAAAGGGAAAATAAGTTCTTCATTTGCATTTAATTTTCTAATGCAAGAAAGAGAAAATGAACTTACCGAATTGACAGCACTTCTGTTTGATATATCTGAAACAAAAGAAAATATAGCAGATTAAATAAAATCAACATAGAAAGAAAAGGTGGATAAAAAAAACAATACAGTTAACCCTCATTCATGTAAAATTCACATGATCACGTCGAAAAATTGTGAATGAAACGGAAGATCATATCTTGTATATTTAATAGAAATAAAAATGATAGCAAATGGGACTACTGAAATTTAATAAAAATTTAAGGGATATGCTAGTTTATTTTAAATTAAAATATTTCTTCCAAAATAACCGTAGGTGTGATTCAAATTGGTTCATCATAATTAATAATTATACTACCTTATATTTTTATAAAATAATTCAAATGTTCTATTTATGAACATGTTAAAAATTATAATTTAAACCAATGTAAATATTAAATCACATGAATATAAAGACAATTAAAATATAATTATACATTTATAATAATAGACTAATAAAAATTACAACTCATTTAGGTTAATGATTTAGTTAATATGTAAAAAAATATTTGCTTTTTATAAAAGATTAAATGAACATTTTATAAATTAGATGATTAAATAGATATTTAAAATGTAAATCAGCGGTTTTCAACCATTGCATCTCCCCAAAAAAAAAAAAAAAAATTTCCTCGCCCTTCCATCTTTAATTTTTATTTTTAAATAGATATAATAATATAGACACGTTTTAAATAATAAAAGCTTTTTAAAGGCGGCTACACACGTAACTGCAAACTTGACAAGCATGCACGTTCAATCTTTTTGTACAAGCAAACTGTAGCGTCCATAGAAGAATTTTGATCAAGCATTTTAATTGTGCAAGCCGCTTGATGTTCGATTGAATTTTAATCATGCACAACCATATTTGCGCAAGCAAAACTCTCAGCCAATTTATAGACGTCTTGAGATTTGATATTTATTTAAAATATATTAATTCATTTAAAATTTCAATTTAAATATTAATATTTATTGTGTCTCTGTATAAAGCAAGTGAGTATTTCTTGTTATCTTCAAATAAATAACCTTCAGAGTTTGACATTTTAAGGTTAATTTTCAGCATAAGCTGTTTCTTGCACAAGCATGCTTGTGCCAAAGGGAATTTGTGCATGCTGGTACAAAAAGACACATGTATGATTGTCAAATTTGAAGTTACGTGTGTAGTCACCTTACACAAAAAAAAAAAAAAAAAAAAAAACTGAAAACTAACAAAAATATTTTACAAGAAATTATTTTAAATTTTCACTCTGCCCGTCATCAGGTCTACCTCTGAAATAAATAAAACCGAATCAATCTATCAATTATGAATACTCCGGAAAGTGTATATCAAATCGCTTATGTAAATATTAAATGGATGTAGTTTAAAGGACTCAGATGCCAAAAAACAGTTTAAAATATTACTATAGTTTTAAAAACAAAGTTGAATTGATTAATTTTCTTTTATATAAAACTCTGGGATTAGAATAGATTAGAAGATAATGTTATTTAATACTTGAATAATTTTAATCTCGTTTGTTAGGCAAGTAACAAAATTTGCGGTGGGGTTCGTTTCAATTTAATCTAAGAGGATATCAAGTCAATCCAGATCAATATTCTTGCTAACAGGATATAATACCCCCCCCCCCCAACCACCTCAACCCATTCTCCGGAACTCATCATTCAAGTCTAGGCATATTAATTCAAAATGTTTAAATCAATGGGAATCCGGCTTAAAAGCTTAAAGGGTTATGTTCATTCTATACATTTATTTTTATTTATTAAACAAGTTTTTTTTTTCTATAGAATTGAGCAATTTTGTCATAGAGTTAATAAAAAAAATATACTCTAAAGAAAAGAATTTTTCAATTAATATCAAGTGGACAAAAACTTCCAGTTCTTTTCACCAATTCTAGATAAAATGCTTATAAAGAAAAGAAAGAAAATTGTTTCGTTCGAAAGATATTAACAATATCTTTTCAAACTGAAAGAGCTTCATCTTTTAAATCAAGTTAAGAAAAAATTCAGAAGTCTATTTAAAAAAAAAATGAAAAGAAAGAATTGAAAGGGTATAATAGAAAATGGATCTCGATGATGCTGTGGATTTTTCGGACAGCCTAGGCCTATATATAGGCTATACATATATATTACGAGCCAGAAAAAAAGACCTAACTTTGAATTCAGTATAGGATTCTGATATCTTGAAATTTAAATTCTCTGATATTCTATATTAAAGAGGGAAAATGAAAGTTTTTACTCATTGCTCGGATTCAATAAAATCGTTAAAGTTTGGAGAATTAGTTTTGGCAAGTGACAAACACGCAGACTTTCTTTCTATATAATATATATTACATATATACATAGGTAAGGGAAAGTAAAAAAATGTTGGGAAAGGGTAAATGACAAATAAAATAATTTAATTACAATTCAATTTAATGTACAATATAAATAAAATAATTATAGAAAACAAAAGAAATTGATTTTCATTTATACTAAATATTGTAATGAATATGTCGAAACATGTTAACATTTTAGTTATATTTGTTTGTTTAAAAACACTTCCGTTTATTAATTGATTTTCCCATTTTATTCTATAATTAAACAGTTTCATATTCGAACAGCGATAAAGGTAGTCTACATTCCGATCTAGTGCTCCTAAAAAAAGAAGGTGGAATTTTTCTTGATCGTTTGTATAAAATAAAAAAAAAAATAGTAGGAATTCTTCTGACAGGAATGAGAGAGTGGAATTATTGTGTAAATGAAATACAAAATTAAAATTAGAGTAGTCTAATTCTTTTCTTCCGTCATTCCAGAACAAAAAAAAAAAAAAAAATAAATAACGGTGCTATATATGCTAATAATATATTATCAGGTTATTATTATTATATTGGGCTTGATTTAATCGCAATGAAATTTCTCATGTTGTTTTAAAGTGTCGGACATTATTTAAAATATTTATTTTTTATTTTCATTCCATGCCTTGATTCAATGCAAATCCAAAGAGAATACTTCCGGTAAGGGGGGAAAATAGAAAACATTCTACTATATTTTTCTTTGTTGATTTTTTTTTTTCATTTTGCATTCACGTTTCTTCTCTTGCGTCTTCATCTGTTTCTTCTTCCTTACTAGGCGTTTGTCATCCGTTCTTATCCTCTAGCAAAGATGCCCGTAGGCAGCTGGCCAATTCCCACACAAGTGGTTGGTTCTCTCTCTTGAAAACTTTACAAGGCTAACTCATTCAGGGGTTTAAGATTAAGGTTTAGGCAAATAGAGTGCTGGATAGAATCCTATTAGCTTGGCAAATGAAACTCTCCATTTCATTAAAGAAGACGTTTCTTTGCTCGTTTATTTAATTTTAATTATACATAGACATGGCGATTTCTAGTTGGGGGGGGGGGGGGGTGAGATTTGAAATCAAATAAAAAACAAGTAGAAAAAAAGAAGGGTTGTTATACTACTTTAAATGCAAAAGCTCTGAGAAGAAATAAAAAACAAAAATCTTATCTTTTGAGAGATTTGCTTTAAAAATAAAATTGGAATTTTGAGAAAAAAAAAAACCTATAAAAAAAAATTCAATAATTTTTTATAGCATTATTGTGTTTGTTATTGATAGGTAGGATTTATGTGCAATTATTATTTCTTTCCTTTCTTTTAATTTCGAAAACAATATTTTTTCTTTAATTATTTTTTTTTTTATTTTCCTATTAAAAAAAAGGAAAGGATACATAAAACTCTGTTCAGTCAAAAAAAAAAATGTCGATAAATCATATTTTAAAAGTTCAGATACATCTTAAAAGACGGCCGAAAAGTGAACCTATTAAACAAATAAGAGTAAGTAAGTCCTTGTACAAAAAAATTAAATTGTATGGTTTTATGAAACCACGATGTAAATGAAACTATTTTCGGATCGTAGGCATTTAACTGAAAAAAATATAGTTAATAAATATATGAAAAATATACAAATATAAACAATAAAACGAATATATGTAAATAATATTTTCATTAACAACCGAAACGACACTAATGAATTATAGTTGCCCCCACCCTGCCAACACCTTCACTAGAGCTCTAACAACAGTAGTGCACCCTCGTAGCGTAGTAAAGAAAACTGGTGTGAGTCGTCGGTGACGTCACAGCTTGTAACGCGACATGCTGATAGATGTGCGATGTAATAGAAGTTTCACTTTAATAAAAATATTTTTTAATCAAAGATATTACTGTTGAGTTATGTAAAATTAAAACAATATCAATATGGAATTATTTTCTATATTAACAAAGGGATTTCTAATTAAATCTAAATTGAATTTAATTGTCATAAAAAACTTTTTCTTTAGAAAAAAAAAAAGAAAGAAAATTAAATAGCTATAAATTAAATTAATTAAAGTTTCAACAGATAAAACGGCATTAATCTGTTTAATAAAATTTAAAATTAAATTTCTAATCTAAATTGTTTGGAGTGAAGTGGGAGTAGTGGGAGGCGGCTTAAAGTGATATAAGTGGATAGCAAATTTGAGAGCCAATAATCATTAGGTGTGATCTAGGGGTTGGAATTTGCAATAATAATCCACTCGGCAAATTGTATTGTAAATTAACGTCTAAACAATTATTTAATAGATAATGTTTATGAAAGCTAATTAAATTAGATTAAGAATGAAATTGAAAGAGGAATATGTAAATAGAATATGAAAAAAAAAAAAAATTGGAAAATGAGAAACAGATAGAAAGAGGGTAGTGGAAAGTTTCCATTACATTAACTTGACTGTAAAGAAAGAAAAAAAAACTATATGTGGTGAGGGATTGATTATGAAAGGGGAATATTTTTATCCTGCGGGGGAATCCTAGGCTCAACTACTATTATTCACATTTTATGGCAGATTTATCAAATACAAAGATAATTTTTTTTAAGTTTTTTATTTTATGATAATTATTTTTTAATCAACGTCTGGGTGTCTCTTTTGGAGGATAAAATAAATAAATTATGGATTAGTAAAGTAAAAGGAGAAATGATGGTTAGTAATTTTTCAGCATTATCGTTAATTTTTCTGAGGTTATAAAGACAAATTTAATTTAAATAAAATATATAATTGATTATTCAACTTGAAAAATGCGAACGCCAAAAGGCTTAGCAACAGAGTAGAGCAACACCCACCAAGATTGTTGCAGTGAAGCAATGCCAAACTCGGATAGGTGGTTTCAGGAAGTCAGAGTGTGGAACGTCCCCGGGTTTCTATCGGTAAAAATCATAAATATATAAAGTGTAACCTTAAAATGGCCTCAGCAAGCGAAGGGATAATTAAAAAAAGTTCCTGACTCTCCTTTATCCGGATGAATATTTTAATATTTCGCAGAGCCAAATTGCCCTTTCTCATCCTCACTCTATCCAATTGAATAATAAACATTTTAGGAATTTTTTTTTTTTTTTTTTTTTGGAATGGGTGCATAAGGTCCGAAGACCTATAATGACCAATAGTCACATGCAGCCAGGAAGAAAATAAAAACAAAAGGAGAAGCATAAAGGGGAAACTCAACTGCGGGAACTGAGAAGATGCCTGTTGAGGTTAGACTTGAAAGTCTGAAGATTGTAGGTTTTGGGGAAGATAGACGCAGGGAGCTTGTTCCAATCACGGGAGGTCATGGGGACAATTAGAATGTTTTCAATATTTAGGAAAAATTAATAATAAATTTACCATTTATTTAAAATGGAGGAATTATTAAAAACACATTTACCTTTTTATTAAATCAGGATTAAAAAATATTTTCAATTTAGTTTAAAATTCGAAATAATTTCAGTGAGAAAATTGGAAATTATTAATATATAAATGAAAATATTTTGATTAAAAGCAATATTAATTGAAAACAAATTTCACTCTAAGTGGACAATTATTTTATAATAATAAATTTTATTAATATTATATTTACGAAATCCTAATCAAAATTATTATAGATAATATTTAGGATAATTATAGCAACATATTTTGTTAAAAAAAAAATTAATTAAACTGGGTTTTTAATCTAATCCACTGATTCTCTCAATTTATTTAATGGAAGAGTAAAAGCTCTTGCAGCCCCTTAACCACCTGTGAGGATCATTAAGAATAAAAATAATACTGAAATATGAAAGTAGGGAGATGATATATTAGCAAATCATGAATTGATTTTATACTTAGAAAAGGAATTAAAAGGGATCATACTACAGGCGTATTAAAGGAGATAATCATTATCCCTTTGAAGGGTAGCTTAATGATCTAATGATCGAATATATACTGTAGATTTATATTATTTGTAATTATAAGTGGTAATATAACATCAGAGACATGTAGATATGCGAGGAAGTCAATTAAATGGTGCCAAATTAAAGTGCCTGTTTAAAATAAATCCCCAGTGAAGTTAGAAAGGAAATCGAGGAAATCGGAAATGTCGAAAACCGGATTTAAACAACATATAGCCATGTGTATAGGTCCAGATGTCAACAGTGGGATGGGAGGGAGGGGGGGGCGTGTGGTGGACGGATAGTCTTTGTCTCCTACACATATGGATTTAAAGTCAACCATTTTAACCAGAGGTTAACAAGGCTCTCACGTGTCAGAGGCTTAGGCTTTCTGTCTAGTAAAGGTTCGGATTGCAAAGCCCATTTCGGAGGACTTAGGGCTCGTCAAAACCACAAGATCAGTGCGGGTTCATGGTCGCTTTTAGACCTTTTGCCCTAGCTAAAAGAAGAAAGAGAGTTTTGATAGTTAAATCCCAAGTTATGAGCCATCAAACAAATTAAAATTTCATCATGAATGGATATAAAACAAACCCGAAGGCGGGCGGCGCGGCTAGTGTGTATAATAAATTGTTTTCAAATTTTTATTTCATTGGATCCTTTTTAAGGGAAAGTAGGACCTCCATGTTTTTGTTAAGTCTATGACATTACAAATTCAGTTTGCTTAGGCCTACGGACATTTTTATTATTATTATTTTTTATTTATTTCATTTAAGGTCTTTTTTGGCATTGAAGGCCATATAGACACCGTCTCTATTTAATTCAATTGGATTGGTAGCCAACCCAATTGAAATAAATAGTCTCATAAGACGGGAACCCGAGATTCTTGGTACAAATGGCCAGAAGGCTAACCACTACACCAAAGTCCGTGGGCGCCTACGTACATTAGCATTGGATAATTTTTCGTTTATTTTTCCTAAATTATTTAATTAATATTTTTCCTCCCTCTCGGTATGAGGGTTTTTTTTTTTTTTTGGGGGGGGGGGGGGGGGGGGGGGGCTACTGAGGGCATTTACGGGTTTAATATTTATATATGCTTTGTTGATCTTGGTGGCTGTTACCAGACCCCGGCTAATTTTTTTTTTTTTTTTTAGTCTCTTCGGCATCTTAGGTCGCATAGTCTCTAAGGGCCCCCCTACCCCCATGTAAGTATACATAAGATTTCTGAACATCCCCTCCCCCTTTCTTACGTAAGATTTTATCTCGTTCTTCTAAATAATAAAATGTTAGGAAAGAATCAGTTCCACTCAAACAATAAGCAATAATAATTATTAAAATAGAATTTAAATTACATTGTACACTATAAAATAATGGAAACTATTGGGAATCCAAAATGAAATTAGATTATTTGTATTGAATTTTGATTCAAAAAGTATTAAGTAAGAAAATAAGTTTTACGACCCTCCCCCCTACATAAGGACATGTAGAGATTTTCTTAACCCCCCTCCCCCTCAAGACCCTTACGTAATTAATGAATGGCCCCTAAATATAAATATTACCTATACAAATGATCCAGACACATTTATTTATACCATTTGGTATCCAAATGATTTAATTATTCATTGGCTGCCTGGGGTCCTAACCAACTCTCCATTGACTTACAACAATCCTAATTATACAATGACCCCAAAAAAATTTATATTTTTGACAAGTTAATTTACTGATGAATTTTTTTTTTTTTTTTTTTTTTTTAGATACGTAGTAGCTAACAATTTTTTGAAATACTAAAGAAACAAAGAACACAACATGAATGCGATACTTTCTCTTTCTATAGAAACATATAAGCCTATAGGTAGAAAATGTAATAATTAAAAATTTGCATTAAGAAAATTTCTAATGAATTTCTAAATTAATGTCTGGAAAAATTGTTCAAATAATTTTCCATAAGCATACGTATTTTCATTATTTAAAAAAAATACAACTTAAGAGTTTCATAACAAAATTCTTAAACTTCTAAAACCTATTAAATATTTTAAATATTCAAGAAATTTAAAGCCTCAAAATTGTTAATTAACTTTAATTAATAAGAGCCGTTTTCCTCTATGGTTCTTCCAAATGAGAAAAGCTTTTAATGCAAAAAGCGTCTCAGTGAAAAATGTCAGAACTTAGACACATGTCATGTTAAGTAAAGCAATTTGGGTTGTTAATAATTAATCATAATTGTATTTTAATAATAAAACAAAAGGTAATTGGAATGACATTAAATAAGATTAATAAAAAATAAATTTAATGTTGATCGCACTTTTTATAGTAAGATAAAACAAAGTGAATATAAAAGTGAATTATGCTTTTAATAAGCATTTTTTTTTGTTCACAACATTATAATTAGTTTAAATATAAATTATAATTTAGAATAAGATATCTTCAAATGAATGTTTATGTGAAAATTTAATAGACATCTTTTATATGTTAATAAAAAATCTTTTTTGTGTAAAATATACAAAATATTAATTATAATTTCTTTAAAATAATATGATAGGTAATTTGTGTTGAAATTAAATTTTCTTTTTTATTTATGTTGCTTTGTTTTAGAATGAATTATTGAGGAATTATTAAATAAAAGGGATAAAAACTATCCCGCCTTCAATTTGACAGATAGGCAACCAAACATGAAGAGAAATGTTCCAGGCAGTCATATACATGTAGATACTTTAAAAAGCGATTAAATGATAACCGAAACAAAATTTCAGTGGAAAAAAGGAAAAGCGTCCTTATCCACTATTTTACTAGATTATACTTTTTTAGGAGTAAAATTTGGAGCAATCTGTTATAAAATTTTTATTCTAACCGGGAGCAAAAATCTTTGATGTAAAAAATTAACTAGCTAATCTTATTCAAAATGGACAATCAACCCCTAATCATTATTAAATACATCGACCAAAGCTAATTGTCTAATTTATTTTGATATAACAACAACAACAACAAAATTGCAAATTTTTGGAGATGAATGAATAAATATATTGTAAAATGATAATAGTAGAATAAATAAAAGGCCCAAGCAGCTATGTTTATTTCTTTATTATAGAACCCACAGCCACGTTTCGGTCGACTATGCGACCATCTTCATGGCTGGGGTTCACAGAAAACCCTCTTATGTTCTTTGACAGTCATTTCATAAAATCCATTACGATCTATCAGATAATTATTGTAACACATTCAGCAAAATAATGTAAAATAATACTTAAATAGAAAACTTAAGGTGACTAATAACAAGTCCGGTGAAGATTTAAATCTGATTCAAATATAGATATACCTTTATGTTAATAAATAGAAGAAGAAGCAGGTGCAGCCAAAAATAAAGCCACCGATTTTTCACAATCCAATGAGAAGTTTAGGGTTTATTTTATTGATCTTTTTTTTCATCATTCTTAATAAATATAATGTTGCATAAATTTGCACGTATTAGCCATACGACCACCGAAATGGGTTCTTTGTCCAAAAGCTTAGGGTCACGTCCCATGTAGGTGCCTAAGTTAAATATAAAATTTCAACTTCCTAGCTCTTTTCGTTCTTGAGATATTTTGTTCACAGACACACACACACACAGACAGACCATGTCGCGAAAACCACTCTTGAATTCAGGGGACCTCAAAACGTGTATATCGAATAAACGAATTTTTGACATGAATCCAATACTTTCTCTATATATTATCATATATAGAGGCAAGAGAAAGTAAAAAAAAGGTTGGATGAAAAATTCAAACTGGAAAAAATGTCTCTGATTCAAAACCTCAAAATAAAAAAAAAAAAAAAAAATATTTCATAGAACCAAACGCACCTGCTCTGATTGGGAGAATATCATAAAAAAGTGCCAAAATTTTTTTCCATTAGTGCCTGCCTATGTCGGTTATATATTAACAAAGAAAAGAAAAAAAATCTAATAAAATCTCACAAAGGTAAAAAAATTTGGGATAGAGGAGAAGGGGCAGCAATCAAAGAATATTCTAGAAAATTTGTTAACGCATAAAAAATTAGATAAAATATAGAGAAAAAAAATCTGGTGTGACTGGCGCACAGAACACAACTTTCGATTACGAAAATTTTTCGGAGTTGTTAATATTCGCGCCTCCCCTTAAGCTAGCCCGCGCCTCCCAGTTGGGAAACCGCTGCAGTAGAAGATAGATATTTTTTAATGAAAGAGAATAATTTTTATTTTGTCGACGTTTTAGAAAATATTAAAAATTTAATGTGAGTCTCATCAAACTCGATATTCCTCGAAACGTAAGCGTTCCTTTTTTAAAAGAGTTGATTTTACGTCAGTCGTTAAATACATGGTTAAGGTCACGTAACACAATTCAATGGACATTGGCTGAATAACAGTTACGAATATTAAAGAAAAAAAGACGCTTGCAAGGCCTAGCCTTGTTGAAGAACCCTTGAGAAAAGAGGAAATAACAAAATAATATAAAAATCAAGAGAGGCAGTCATTGACTGAGGAGATCTTTGCCAATATAAACAGGGAAATAAGATAAAACGGCATTCTTCAAAATATTTGTTTACATCACCCTTCATACCGATTGATTTACGTTTTGACGGTCCCTAAACAAATAAAGGATATTAATTTTAATAAATTTAAGGAGTCAGCCAAGAAATAAAACTGTTTTCTCAAATGCATCCATTTACATAATTTCATTTGTAAAACTCGGGGCTTACTGGTATGGAGGACTTCTACAAAGAAGATCCGTGTTCAAATCCTGGGTGTGTGGGATTTTTTCATTAAATAAAAATATTTAATTAATGAAAACAAATCCTCAAGCAGCAGGAATATAGGATCTCACCACAATAGCCCCTGGAGAGGAGTTGCTATGACATCCCGTCCTGTGGAAGGGACTTAAAGAAGATTCCCTCTCAGTGATGCATTCTTTGAAAGGAGTAGGCTAAATTTCGGCGCTGAGGGAGTCCCTTCTCAAACTAAGACATCCTCCCTAGGATAGACAAGGTTGGATAAAGGACCTGGGTGGAACCAGAAATAAGGATTAGTTCCCTAGCTAGAAACGAACGCAGAAGAAGGAGTTAGAGGTAGGAAATAATGTAATTTCACGGAGTGCCGGTAGAGGGCTACAGCCAGAGGCCGGTTGGGTTTGAGGTGTGTGTCTTCGTGCACGAAAGCACCTCGGGTAAATAAATGGGGATCTCGATAGGAATTTCAAATACTAATAATAACTATTGTTAATTAGTAAAATCATATAATCTTAGATTATAACAAAATTGTAATTTTATATTAAAATGGCAAAATGATGATTCTTTGGATCGTCTATTTAATAATTTTTCCATCTCATCCGGGAAGGACACAGGTCTAACGCCAATGATGACCGAATAATATAGCAATGTGAGTGAGACCTGATGAAAATGTATTTATTGCTCAGAATACAGAACCCATCTGCCTAGTGTTTAAGTGTACAGTACCTGCCTATTACTAATCAAATAAATATACCCAATTACTAGGAGTATAATAGTGCACATATACTCGACTAAGCCGGGCATCAGAAGTAATGGCACATAAAATATCAAGTGATTTTGTCCTTATTTCAGATTAATTTATTTATTAAATTTTGTAATTTAATTTTCTTGAAATGTATAAAGAATTTCAATGACTTTTTTAAAGTTATTAAGAAAAGAATGAAGATAAACTGGTCGAAAAGAAGAGAAAGGTGTAGTTGATGATTTTAGCCAAAAGATTTTTTTTTTAACCTCGGTCCTGCATCTGTTGGGTCCTCAGTGCAGCTGTTATGCAAATCAGGATCAATCATGCAGTCATGATTTAAATTTCACTTTTTATAACTTCCTAAAAAGATTTACTAAACAATTAGGAATAATGGAAATGTTTCTATATTATTGTATTAAGTTATAATAAAAATTACCTATCACTTTCGTTCTTTCAATTTAATGCACCTTATTGATAGATAATATAATTTAAAAGGATTGTTGATCTCTGGGGTCGGGAAGCAACTCTGATTCCAAGCATAAGAGAGGATATTTAAACCTATATATAAATAATAAAAATCTGGGGTGACTGGCCGCACAGCAGAATTTTTTGTGCCGAGATTTATTTAGTTTCCCATAGCACTTTAATTTTAATCTCATATTTGGATATTTTATATACAATAAAGAATCCCAAATAAAAAAATTTCATAATTGAAAAAAAAATTTTTAATATGTAAAAAGTTCCAAAGGAGACCCCCCCCTTTTGAATCGAAATTAACATGCAAATCCCCATAGAGATTTAACATTGGCTCTATGGAAGGAAGAACGAGAAAATGAATTTGAAAAATCTGAAATATTAATACATCAGTAAAGTGTACTTCAAACAATTTTCACGAAAATTATTAATCAAAATGGGGAAACATTTTAAACTCCGTTACCATAGCAACCATTTCTTCTCTTATCTTTCCTATCAACTACAAGAATGGGGCTTAAATAGAAATGCCTCAACCCACAATATGATAATATATATTACAACGGTTATCGTCTAAAGTCTTAAATGGCCTGAGTTGCCGAAAAGACTGTGTGAATGTGTGTGTGAGTGTGAGTGTGAATGAGAAAAAAGTGTGAATGTTTTTTTATTAAAAAAAAAAAAAAAAAAAACTACAAGAATGAAGTGTGCTTCAAAAGATTTCAAGGGCAAAATGAGAATATACATTTTAAAGAGTATGTAAAAAATTTATGAATTTTAAACAAAATCGTTGGATCGAATTTTGAGAAAATCAAAAAAAAAAAAAAAAACTGAAAAGGCCTACATCAGTAAAATACTAGCACTTTATTTTGCTCAAAAGCCTATTATCACGACTTAAGGGGAGCCTAACTTAAATATAAAATTTCAACTTCATAGCTCATTTTCTTCATGCTTAAAAATATCCACACAGACACACAGACCAATTTGTGGGACCCACTTTTTTGGACTCAGGGGACCTCAAAACATGTACCAGTATATCCATCAAAATTCGACATCGAATTTTTGACATGATCGCAATACTTTCTCTCTCTATATATTTCATATATAGTAATTATGTATAATACCAGGTAATGATCAATATTATAAAAACTCTACTTCTATTTCCTTAAAATTAAAGAAGTTTGAATAATTTTTTGAAAATCATTTCCAATGAATACATGTTATGCCAAAAACATTTTATTCCTTCTTCTATATCTATCCATCAAGCTTATTTTTTATTATCCATAAACTTGTAAAACTTCAGTCTTATATTTCAACATGTACATGAGAGACGCCACCCTTTTCCACTCCACCCCGAGACGATCATAAAAAGCAAACATGCTTGGTTGAAATTTAAACAAAAGTAGACGTGTTATTAACTTAGATAAACATCCAATACTAAATAGAGAGCCGTAGAGAAATGTTAACAAAATAAAA
The DNA here is from genome assembly GCA_023213315.1 of Euborellia annulipes. NCBI lineage: Eukaryota > Metazoa > Arthropoda > Insecta > Dermaptera > Anisolabididae > Euborellia > Euborellia annulipes. The sequence continues at coordinate 190,374 of JAKCPI010031321.1, forward strand.
CTTCTATTTTAGAGTTCATTAAATTAAGGATCTAAGATAAAAAGTCCTTTGTGTGTGTCTATTCAATTAATTAATATAAATAAATTAGAAATTTTGAAAAATAACTAAAATTATTAGGTTATGTGTGAAAAGTTTTATTATGTAAATTAAGAATTTCAAAAGAAGGGAGAATAAATTTCTAGTCAAGATTTGCACCTGGCAAGGGGAGGGGACTAAAGTCGAAACAACCCTCAACCTGTCGGCTTAGTTGGCTCAACAAAAAAATAAGACGTCTTTTATATTGAGAAATTATTTAACTTACTAAATCCGCTTTTTTGGAATTACTTTTATAAATATTTCCAGTTTTAATTTATCGCACTATTGTATTATAGATAGATCTAATAGGAGGGGGGGGGGGTATTATTTTAGTGAAAAAATTGAATTCCGCACCTCTTTAAATTTCAAGTGATAAGGACCTCAGAAATGCCGGTTGCTTCAGTACTAGTCAACTAGCAAACTTATCCTGCAGATAGCAAATCATCGATATAGTCAACAAGAACACTTAAGCTTAGAGTTAAAAAAATGAGTTTTTTCACATATATTAATTAGTTTTTACAAGATGTGGATTTTATAGCTGGATAGTCGTTAGTGTATAAAGAAACGAATAGCAGCTATGAGTATTTCGTTTATTAAAGCCTCTATGTTGACGTTTCGGTCTTGACCAAGACCAAGACCGAACGTCAGCATAGAGCCCTTAATAAACGAAACTCTTAGCTGCTATTCGTTTCTTTATACGTTAATTAGTTATCTGACAAGGTATAAAAAAAGTTTTGTGAATTTAAAAATAAAAATTAATTAAAATAATTAATTAAACCTAATTAATTTTTTAACAGAAATTAAAAATTTTCTAAAAAAAAAAAAAAAATGCTTGTGTTTATAATTTCATCCCTTAGCATTATCTGTTCTCTCGCTGAGTGGCCAGAGTTACAGGAAGTGTGAGCCAGAGAGAGAAATTTAAAACTTTAAGTCAGAGAGGGAAATTTAAAATTTCCAAAAAGTGAGCAAGAATAAATTTGATGTATTTGTTAGCCGAAGGCGAGCAAGTGGGTCCTGGGGGCGTAGCCTTAGGCGGGCTTTACCACTTGTTTTATCTTATAATTAGCTAGGACTAAAAAAGACTTGAAATTTATAGTCAACTAGCGTATCCGAGGGATAGTTTGTAGAACGGAAGTATGTGTATTAGTAGCCTATGTAACTTTTATATTTAAAGTCTCGATCGTAGGCTCTAGTTGAAACATTATATTAATTAATTAATATTTTAAAAGGTGATAAGTATCAAGTTTATTTAAATAAAATGTAACTTTTAATTTGCTTAGGCTATATCTCTGAAATCAATAAGTATGAATCTTGGCATATTTATAATCCTAGATATTTCTAGGTATTAAAAGGAGTGAATCAGCCCTCGGGGCTTGGTGTAGGGATTAGAGTGCTAACCTCGTATACCAAAAGTCGCAGGTTCGGACCCCAGGCAGTCCGATGATTTTATTTAGGCCATTTGGATACCAAATGACTTAAATAAGAATGCCTGGACCCCCAATATGTATATTAATCAATAACGGATATCGTAAAAGTCTGAGTTGCCGAAAAGACTGTGTGAATGTGTGAGAGAGTGTGAGTGTGAATGAAAAAAAGGAGTGAATCGGTCCGCAGGGAGCAGTCAAACTAAATATTTGTTAAGAACTACGATTTTTCAGCTTCCTTTGGATCATATCTTTTGAAACTGAACTATAATATATTAATTAAAACGTTTATCTCTAGCCTTGGACCATTTCATAAAAATCTGTTGATTTGATGGTGATTTATATTTAAAAAAAAAAAGGAAAAAATATTGGGTTGGTATATATCAGAAATGGGGGTATTAAGGGGGGGCCGGGGGCCCCCCCCCCGAAATTTCCCAAACACTAATATATAGGGATATACGACATCAGGAACAAATTTTCGAGGATGGACAACTTTGGTTCCGGAATAGAAAAAATGTTTCTCAAAAAATTTCGTGTGAAAAAAAAATTTTCCTCAGAAAAATTTTTGAGTTCGGCCCCCCGAAAAAAATTTCTATATACCCCCTGTCAGAAATTAATTAGAAATATCTAACTATAATCTTTTTGTTTAAAGAGGACAGGGGGGGGGGGGGGGGGGGGGGGGGGGGCTCCCGGGGGGGAGGAAGGGGGGGGGGGGGGGGGGGGCAAGGTGCTTCATGTTAGATATGGGAATGATTTAGAGGGCCTTGTCTTTTGAAGAGATAACGTCAGGTAAAGATCAATGATTCGCATCAGTCCGAAAGAGGTGGGTAACTCGAACTTTTATGGAACTGATGATGTTGATGATGACTAAGAAGAAAGGGGATCTAGGTGGGCGGGAGGGGGGGGGGAGAGCCTTATTCCTTACCTGTTTTTTGAAACAGGTTGTTTGATGTTGCGGCTTTGCTGCGTGACGATGGATCTCTTCTCAGGTTGTCTCCTCTCACTCTCGTTAGTTTGTGGTCGAAATTTTAGAGTCGCACTCACACACACAAAGAAACTCTGAAACAAAAGAATAAAAAATATAAGGCTCGATTTTCTTCTTCGAAGCGGAAAGCAAGGGTCAGAGAGAAAAAAAACGGAGCTGGTGTATTTTAAGACCCCACCTGAAGAGAGTCAGGTGAGTGAGAATTTAATGATACACTCTTTGTATGTATTTATCTATCTAATAATACTAGATGGTCACTTCACCTTTTAACGAAGAAAAAAATAAATAATTCGTAAAGAGAATTAACAGATGAAATTGGAAAAATTATCAATTAAAATTGTGAAAATATCTTCAACTTATATTCAAAAAGGAACGCCGATGAAATTGAGATTTTTTTATTTTAATAGTCTGACTCATTTAATTACAAACGTTAATATTTTAATACTGTAGAATTCCAGTATGAAAGACTATAAAATGTTGAAGAATTTATCAAACAGAACAGAAATCGTTAATATGCTAGTAATTTTTTATTTTAATTTTGTTTAAGATCTTTTTTAGCAGAGTTATATGCCCAAAGAGGAACTTATAATGGTTAAATAAAAATTTATATTCTTCCCTAAATTCCTATTATTTTCTGAGATAATTGTTAAAGTTACGATTTTACGATTAAAAAATAAAGAGGAAGGCTTCTCAAGTCTAGGAATAAGACCCTTCTTCTTGAAATAATTAATGTAAATTTAAAGAGAACCTTCTAAAGGTTTAGGAAAGGAAAAGGGCCAGGCGGGCCCGAGTCAAAAATCAAGGGAATGAAGATCGCCGAAAGCGTGCTGCGAGACTAGTAATAAAAAAAAATTTTAATTTTTCAAAAGTTTGGATATTTTCTTCAATTTAGTTATTTTAACGATATTCTAACTTTTTACTTAGTTACTTTGATTAGAGTGAGGTGGATAGCTGAGTAGATCTTGTAGTAGGGAAGAAAGAAATTGCAGTTAAGTTTATTTCGTTTATTAATCACATCAAGCCGACGTTTCAGTCAGATATGATGATGGTCGTATATCTGACCGAAATGTCGGCTTGAAGTGATTAATAAACGAAATAAACTTAGCTGCAATCGCTCTTCTCTTTCTTCCTTACTATAATTACTTTTAGTTTGTTCTTCATGACTAAAATTTGATATCCAAATGGCTTAAATCAGGGGTGTACGTCAAGGCCCGAGGGCTAAATCATAATTATTAAGGGGCTGATGTAGATATTATGTATTTGAAAACAATACATAAAAAGTAGGTATTCATACACAGATATTATTGAGGGCTGGATTCACTAGTGTTCCCAGAGGGGCCCGGGCCCTACTATGAACAGAAGAAAATATTAATATTATGATCGTAATTAATCATAAAAATATTATTTTTTAATGCTAATTTGAATCCGGAATTTAAATATAATAAATCATTATTACCCGTATTATCCTCATCTCCTTGAAGCCTCTCCGCCTTTCAGCCCCGCCCCTTAAAAAATCCTGGAACTTCCTAGAATAGTCTTTTTCTCTTGTTTTTGAGAAAATTTTTGCACTTTGTAACCCTGGAATGGCTTCCTGATGTAAATAAAATACAATACAATACAATTTCTATGACTAGACCTCATTTATTACAAAAATCTTATTTTTTTTTAAATAGCAAGGATGTAACTTAATCTTTATTCTGGGGTCCGTTTATCATTTTCTAGATTAGGCCTACATAAAAATTTGCTGTAAGTGAAAAGAATATGCAGTATCTAAAAAGTCCGTCACGTCAAGTGGAACATGAATCTGATATGATGAATTAAATTAAATTTAAAGCTGACAATTTTACGACTTGTATTTTTTTAAGAAAAGCGAGAAGAGGAGGATGAGGAGATTGGGTTAGTTTGGGTGTTTTTTTTTGCCAGGCATAAAAAAAAAGGAGAGAGGAGACCGGACTGGAGAGACTTTCTGTCTGGAGGACAGGTTGCCTCCATTGATGGGCGCTGCTGGCGCCTGGCAATCACTGCAGGTGATGGACACCTGCCGCACCTGCGCCTACTAGGCAGCTGAGAGTCTTAAGGCACCAGCACACCACCCTGCACCCTTCCTGCCCTTACCATCCGCATCCCCAGGTGAAAGCATGCGACCTGCTGCAACTCTACTATTTATTTGCCTGTTTTTTTTTTTTTTTTTTTTTAAAGGAAATTGTTGATCCACCTCCATGATCGATTACAAAATCCGCATTCCATTTTCCCTTTTGTTTGTTGATATTTTTTTATCATCTGACTATTTTGATATATTATATAATCAAAATATAGGACACAAAACGTTAATTTTTATTTATTTGTGATATCTTAAAATTTAGAATATAGGCCTGGTCATATCCTCTTAAGAGGATGGAGAAGAATTCTTCTCCAAATTATTAAAGTGTGGGATTTAGATCTTGTCTCACTCAAACCCCGTTTCTATTTATTTCATTTGATTGGTAGCAAATTCAAATGAAACAAATTGTTGTCGCATGAGACGGGATGCGAACCGTTGACTCCTAGCACAAGAAGCAGAAACTCTATTACTGAGCCATGGCCTAAGGGCAATTTGAGATCTTATTAAATGAAAAATGGCCTCTGAAATCACAATAGAAGGATTATACAGTGGAACACCTACTCTAAATATACATGTAGGCCATATATGGAGTCAAATCTCTTTCCGCCGAGCCATTTTTTCAGGTTTGGAAAGAAGAAATAGTCACTCGGGGCTAAATCCGGAGAATAGGGCGGATGAGAGAGCAATTCGTATCCCAATTCATGAATTTTTGCCATAGAAACTGCACATTTGTGCTCCCTTGCATTGTCCTGCATTGTCTTCACAAATCGCGAGGTAGTCTGATGTTAATGGATGTCAAACAAAAACTAAAAGACCCAGCCTTACAAATTTCGACAAGAGTCAGCTGATAGTTGCCTGCTGACAGCAGCAGTGTTGCCATTTGAGTTAAGAGGCGGGAAATTCAAAAAGTCACCCGACCAGTTACACCAGATTTTTTTATTGATCAGGCCTTTAGCCCTTGGCCATCGGCACTATACTCTCAGTAAAAAAAAGTTTACAAAAGTCATTCAAAATACTTGTCTAATATATAGTGACCTGTATTGTGAGGTTGATTAAAAGTAAAATTCTGTAGTATATCATCCGTACCTCCTATTATTTCTAAAAAAAAAAAATATGTCTTTTAATTCAATTTAAATTAAAGATTTGGTTACAAAAAAAGGTTTAAAATATTTCTAATTGCATTTTATATTTTTTTGTTCACGCGTCTAGATTTGAAATAATTTTTTCCAAATTACATTTTAATGAAATAAGAGACCACCAAAGTGAAATAAAATATTTTAATGTTCAGTGTTTCTTTTTTTATTGTTTTAAAGGTAAACTTTTTTTCATGTTAAAGATCAATTTTCTACGCCTAATTTATAATTAGCTTTTTTTGGATATTTAGATCTTTCCGGCTGACAAAGACACCCGAAACAGAAGTATAAAATATTATAATTTCATAGGGCCGTAAAGTGGAAGTATACAATATTTTAAAATAACATGGTGAGGAATTGTAGGAGGAAAAATAAGTTCAGTAGAAGACGATGGACTAAGATCGGGCACAAAACCTTCTTGAAAATGAGCATATAGCGAAATTAATAAGAGTATACGTTCAATAATAGGAAATTTCTTTTAACATCATATGATTTTAAGTCGATGATATAGCTACGATAAAGTCAAAATTTCATTACTTAGACCTATAGAGTATTTTTTTTTTTTTTAAGGTGTTTTTCGGCATCTAAGACTATTCAGACCCCATCCCTATTTATTTCAAATGATTGGTAGTAAATTCAAATGAAATACATTTTTCTCACTTGGGACGGGAAGCGAACCCATGAACCTAGGTTTTCTCTCTGATAGATTTTTTAATAAACAGATATGCTAACCTTTCATTTTCTCGAAACAATAGAAGATGGACTTACACCATTTTCAAAATAAACGGTCCATATAACTCTCGAAATTTTCAAAAAAAGATAGTTTTTTTTATGAATCTAGAACGAGATTAATGGAGAGTTATTCGGACATCCAAAAGATCAAAATTTAATGAGATGCTGAAGGGGGAGAAAGAAATTTACATATACATCTATATTTTATCACTTTTGAGAGTTTGCTCTAAAGATAACATAGGTCGAAATGTTAAAAAAATGTTTTATAGGTTAAGTAAAAAAAAAATATAATACATGAAACAAGATTTCTACCAAAATCTTTCTTATGATCTGACTTCCGTGTCATTGGTTAATATTCTATTAAATTTATAGCTAATTAATTCAATCATGTTTATAATTCAGCAAAGTAGTGCGCATTTACAATATAATAATCCACTTAAGATTAATTTTTTTCCCTTTGTTCTGTTACTTGTTAATTAATATCCACCGGTTGTTCATTAATAAGTAAGTATTCAGAGAAAGTAAAAGCTATAATAAACAAATAATAAGTCCTGGAAAGTGGTCATCTGGCCTAAATTATTAAAATTTCAATGTTCATTGAATCTCAGTTGATTATATAAGTTGAAGATTGAAAAATTTGCACCTGTCTTTTTTTTTTCTTTTAAAATCTGGATCAGCGCAGCCGGCTTTTGGTTATAAATCAAAGCTTCCGAATGATACCAGATCGGTAATTAGCCTTCGACACATACACACACACATACGCTTTTCTTTAGTTCGATGATCTATTTATAATAGGACCAGTCGAGATTCAATTTTTTTTTCTCTTTCTCTCTGGTCCAATTGACATGTGTCCTTAATAAGGGGAACTGAAAACAAGGAGTGGGGGCAACCAGAGGCCGTAAAGAAAAAAAAATTTAGACAAAGAAGAAATCTAATCAAAACGATCAACAACTCGTTTATTAAAAGAAAATCGTTCCTTTAAAAACCGATTAATTATAACCAGATTTAAAAAAATTAGCATCTATTAATTTTCAGATTAATTGATCGTGTATTATTTTTTAGTTAATACTGAATTGGTTTTTAGTCCCTTTTCGATCTAGAATATCTTTGGTCCCTTTAACCCCAAACTTTATACAACATGTAAGCTTAGGTCTAATCAACAATTTATTGGTCTGTAAGAAAGCCAAAAAAGTATTATTCTGTTACTTTATTTATTATACTATATTTTAGTGAAATAATTTCAGAATAATATTTCGTCTACTTATTCCAAAGTGAGCTCAACTGCTTTGTTAGAATTACATTTCTTCAAAAACTTTCATTCTGAATTGTGAACAACTACTAGGGAAAATGGACTGGGGAAATGTTAAAAATTTTAATAAAATTTTGAAATAAAAAAAAAAACTTAATTTTGCTAGATTTTTCTGATTAATGGAGTTAAAATAGGCTCTATATTCACCAGGAGGAAATTTATTAACTCCCAGTATATTACCGCAAGGTTCCCTCTCTCTCTCTCTGGACAGAATAAGATAAATATAATAATTATCCACCTCAAAATAGTGTAAGACCTATTTTATTGTTTAGAAGTCTTTTCAGTATTGAAGATCACAGTCTTTGTAATTTTACATGAAATATAATTGAATTAGAGACAATCAGCGGGTATTTAGGCTCTCCATCCCGAGGTTAGTTGCAGTAGCGTATCCAGGTGGGGGCGAAGGGGGGCGCTCGCACCCCTCCCTCCCGCCCCAGGCGCATCAAGCTTTAGGTGCCCCTCGGGGATCCTCTTTTCCCCAAAATCTACGGCTTTGTTTTTTTGAAATTTCATAATAAATTCATTTTATATTCAAATCCGGAGAAAAATTACCAAAAAAAAGCCCGAACCAGATTCGAATACTAAAAAAAAAAAGTCGAACGAAAAACGGCGCCCCAGTTGAGATTCGCCTCCTCCGCCCTCAAAGGCTAGTTACGCCGCTGGTTAGTTGCTTCACAACTATTATCTTGACTGGGGCCTTTAAGGTGAGGTTTTAAGAATCCCTTAGAATAGATTAGAAGACTCGCTATAATAGTATACAACTATTTTTAAATTCTAAGGTTGATAATTAAAAAGGTTACTAATTATTTTTTTTTACACTCTATTTATAAACATGGATCAGATAATCACACCGGATTTTTTATATCATATATAGAGATGAGCAAAAGAGAAGCAAAATATTAATACAATAGCTGGATATAGTAGTAACGCTACCAACAATGACCTTGGAAGATATATTTTAAAAATAATAATCTCTAATTGTGAATGAATGTAAGACATTAATAGAAAGAGATTCGCAGATCTGCATCCTTATATGGTTGGACATCCGTAGGCAGTAGTTCGATTCCCGAGAGAACCCGGCCGTCTGAATCAATGGCCAACCGACCGATAATTAATGCGTCGAATGCCGTTGCTAATTCGATTCCCGTGTAATATCCGCTTCCGGTGGAGAGGATGCCCATTTTTTTCCCACACACATGGGAGAGTACTCCAGAAAACCGTCACATTCCGTAACGGCCGGGAAGCGCCCGGGGGACGGAGACCCCCCAACTCAGCGAATGGACTTTTGATTACAGGATGCACCGGCAACTTGAATTAACATAAACAAAGCACCCGTAATGGGTAAAATATGTCAATATTGAGGCAAGATTTTTACTTGAATGCACTCTGCTAAAATAATATTAATAAGCTAGAAGTGACTCCTGTTTCCATTAATCAATTATATTTGAAGATATATTGATATGCATTTCTATCTTATTAAGAAATATATATCGTCGATACAAATTTTAAATATCGAATATGATATATGATATCATATTTGTATCGACATTGTATCGACGTTATGTACATAAGGACACGAAAAAAATATCGCTACTTACTTAAATTCTTTAAGTAAATAATCAATTTAATATTCAAAAAAAGAAGATATTGTAAATATTATTATACAGTCGTTTTTTTTCTAATAAAAATAAAAGGGGAATGACTTCTTCAAAATTTTCTCGTATATTCTTTTGGAATTACGTCTGGGTGGATGTGAACACGATTGCTTAAAAGCGCAAACAGCCAAATCGATGAAATTTGGTATATACTCCTTAAATAAAAATTGTAGATTTCTATTAACTTTTGGAGTAAATACGTCACCTGGAAGTAGTACTTTACATGGGGCTGAAACGTTAAATGTTATACTGTTATATTATGATAAATTACTCTATTTTAAAAAATTTTTATTCTTTGACATTTTTTCGAAAACTGAATAGTTTTTGAAATAATCAAAGAAGAAAAAGACAATTTTCGGTAATTTTGAAAAAAAATCAAAACAAAATCATGCCCCAGGGCTTGGCGTAGTTGGTAGCGCGATTGCCTTGTATACCAAGGGTCGGGGGTTCGGATCCCAAACAATCCGATGATTTTATTTAACCCATTTGGATACTAAATGGCTTAAATAAGAATGCCAGGACCCTAATATATATACGTATATATTCATAATAACGGTTATCTTAAAAAGTCTTATATGACCTAAGTTGCCGAAAAGACAGTGTGTATGCGGGTGTGAATGGGAAAAAAGTGTGAATGTTTAAAAAAAAAATCATACAAGTGTCATTAAAAAACCTGTATATATAAACAAATTCATTTGTTTCACACATACATTTGTTTATGGGTTTGGTGAAGGGGTTAGGGTGCTAACCTCGTATACCAAAAGTCGCGGGTTCGGACCCCAGGCAGTCCGATGATTTTATTTAAGCTATTTGGATACCAAATGGTTTAAATAAGAATGCATGGATCCCTAATATGTATATTAATCTCTATAACGGATATCGTCAAAGTCTTAAATGGCCTAAGTTGCCGAAAAGACTGTGTGTATGTGTGTGTGAATGTGAGTGTGAATGAATTTCCCAAATTCTTTAGCATACAAATGTTAAATAAATAAAAATTTCAATGATGATCTCTTTTTAATTTTTTTTTTTTTTTTTTTTTTCGAAATTTCTCTCACTCCGAAATGACCGCGGTTGGCGCCTCCGGATACAGCACCTGCAGGCGCAGATAGGGAAATCGGTTTGACCACCATCTGGCGCCTTTGGACCAGATTTTGTCCTCATTTTTTGGAGGGAGGTACAAATCACCGTCAACAGGTGTGCTCTTAAAAATCAACGAAGCCTCCTGATAACGGGGCATCATCGGTAAACGACAAGCGCCGCTCTCACGCTCCCGGAAAAGATTGAATAAATTAAAACAAAAAAAAAAACAAAAAAAATATGTAACGAGATATCTAACCTGATGAATCAGTTCATTTTTTTTTATTAGAAAGTTTATTTAATTTATCCAAAATAGTTTTAAAGTAAATCTCAGCCTGGAACTTTCTCTCTAGTAGTAGCACCGGGCTTCATTTTGAATATCACCTGCTTCAGTAATAAATTTTTATTGAATTGCAAATGAATCTTATTATTATTAATTAGAAAGTTAATGGAGGATGAGTTAACTAAGTAGCGTTTGACCTCACCGTGATTGGATTCTCTAATTAATTAATCTTTATTATGATTAATCGAAATAAAAGTTTTCAGTCAATAAAAATTTAAATCCATCTCTATAAAAATAAATTTTTTTTTTTAAACCATGACCTTAGTAAATAAAAAAAAATTAGGGCATAAGCGGTGTCTTTTTTTGAAAAAAAATTTCTTTAATATGAAATTTATTTTCTTTTTAATTGACTATAAATCTTTTTTTTTTAGGGTAGAGATAAAAACAAGATGGGTAGAGATGAAATTACTCGTGTGGTTTTATCTTACTAATTACAATTTCAATCAAATGAAATAAAAAATTTTATGAAGTAATTTAAATAGGAAATGATTTTAGCTTAACCACAGGGAAATACTTTATAAACCTCAAAGCTACTGTTTAAAAATATTTTTTGTTTTCCTTTTATGATCTTTATTATAGATAGAAGAGAGGCTATTATCCGTAATCATAATTGTTCCTTGAGGAAGAAGGAATCCTTATACACATATATATACAAGCATGCATGTGCAAGCATTTTAATTGTGCAAGTCGCTTGATGCTCAATTGAATTTTAATCATGCACAAGCAAATTTGCGCAAGCAAAACTCTTTATAAGCACGTCCGCCATTTTATAGACGTTTTGACATTTGATTTATTTAATATATAAGGCCTATTAATTCATTTAATATTTCAATTTAAATATTAATATTTATTGTGTCTCTGTTTAAAGCAAGTGAGTATTTCTTCGAATAAATAACCTTTTGTTTCGCACATTTTTAGATTAATTTTCGGCATAAGCTATTTCATGCCCAAGCATGCTTGTGCCGTCTGGTGCCGAAGGGAATTTGTGCATGCTTGTACAAAAAGATTGCACAATCTACTGCTAAATGCGGCTACACAAGTAACTGCAAACTTGACAAGCATGCATGTGCATGTGTTGTCTTGTCTTGTAAAGTTTGCATTTACGTGTGTAGCTGCCTTAAGAGACCTATTATTAGAATTGCATCAAGGTAAACACTCAGAGAGAGAGAGGTCTTTTTTTTCTCTTATTAGTTAATATAAAACATTTTAAGATTACATTAGGGACTGTATATTAATACACCCTTTCACCCAAAAAAAAAATTTCAAAAAAAAAAATTCCCCCCCAAATTAAATTTCAAATTCCAATATATATTAATACATATACATTTTAAAGAGAGGGTGGGGAATATTATAAAAATATTTTTTAATATTTTCCAAAGAGTTTCTTCAAAATTTTTAATAAGTTAATTAAAAATTGAGATTTGGTTAAAAAAAAAAAAAAAAAAAAATACAAGCCTCGCATATTCCAGATTCGTTTAGTCCTTCACTATAGTAAATTTCAAACAAGATTATATATAGGCTGATTAAAAAAAAAGTATTGCATGAAAATAAAAATTTTCTTAAAAATATATTTCATTGTCTGAAAGAAATGTTTGAGGAGCTATCGTTATTGTAATTTTTTTGGAGATAAAAATAAATAAACAAAGTGCTGTTTTTTAATAAAATGGCCCAAATTAATCGACAATACCGATTAGCCAAACTATGCCAAGATATTGCTGTATGTATTGAAATATATTTATTTATTTTTATAAGCAGCG